>JAVSCE010011517.1:0-83941 GCA_032199065.1 Smutsia gigantea
GTGGTGAAGAGACTTACTTGTACATAAAATGTTTAACTTTGATTTCAAAGTTGATAGAAAGATAGTTTCTAAAATTGAAAGTTCATTATAGTGTTTGCTCTTTCTGATTTCAATTCTGTCCAACATTTAGGTAATGATACAAAGTATAAAATTTGGACTTTTAGAACATAAGTGTTTAATCGGTGGGTTCTAGAACAAAAGCTCTTCAGTGTCTTCCTGAGAAGGAGATCATAACGAGTGTTAAGGTGTTCAGCTGACAAACTGAAACAAGTTTATGACTGACTCAAGATTTCATCACATCTATTAGGAAACCAGCCTCCTGGAGTGGTTTCTATGCAGCCTACCTAAGATGGGAACAAAATGTGGAAGCAAGAGAGCTTGTTTGCTGAATTACCTCCACCAGTGCTTGCCACAGGCTGGAGCCAATTAAAAATAATAAGAGGAAGATTAGTTGATGGGATGTCTTTCAGTTTTATGTCTTTAATTTTTCAACACATAACCGGAGTTATTTGTTCTTGTAAGACACACTGTATGTCTTGCCAGTGGGTTTCAGCCCTGGGGAAGTTCACTATGGATTCAATGTGACCAAAGAAATGACAGTAAAACGTTCTTGGGGGTGAAAGGGTTATGCCCAACTTTATTTCACAGTGGCAGGTTAATCATTAAAATACCCAATTCAGAGCGAGTCTGCATGCAGCAAGCCGGTCTCTGCCTCTGGGCCTCTCTGCCCACTGAGCCATCCCAGTCTTGGTCCTCGGCACTGCCAGCACTCCAGTCTCTGCTCTCCTGCAGCCTTTCAGCTGTGCCACAGTGTTGCCCAGAGCACTGGGTAGAGCTCTCTCTCAATAACGGCTCATTGCCCACATGTGTATAGTGAGCAAGCCAACCAGGGCCATTTGAGAATCCTGGCCACAGGAACCTTCATTTTATCCACACCACACAATATCTTCACTTTCTTGGACTTACAGTCTGAACGCTTTTTGATGTGGAGGCAGTTGCCACATTGCTTTTCTTACCCAAGGAAGAATCTATAAGTAGCATTGATCAGTATCCAATGTGTGTTATTTTTTTCACTGTTGACTGAATTGTCTTTAGGGACTATATTTTCAGTGTTGTTTTATAATTCCTCCTATGAAATGAATGTTTTTAAAAGTGTCTGTTCCAGACTGAAATGTAAAAAGAACATTAAATATAGAAACTCAGTCAGTGGTTAACCTTATTCATTCATCCCATCAAATATTCCAACATCCAGCATTTATTCAGGGCCTACTCTGTATCAGGCACTGTTACAGTAAAGCTGTATTGAACATATCTGTCCCAGGAACCATGCTGGGCATTTGGAGTACAAAGTTCATGAAGTACAGTCTGTGTTCTTAGGGAACTAAGGAATGGTGCTATTGTGAGAAATAGGGATGATTAATGAGTAGTTGACTAGGTCAAGGAAAAACCCCAAGGTAATGAGCCATTGCTGTTGGAACTGAATTACTTTTATTCAAATCACTGGGCACAGACTACATGTAACATCATCATTTGGGAGGATGGCAACAAGAGCCAGCATGTGAGAGATTGTGGAAAAGAGTGGGGATAGATACCATGTAAATCCTTCTCCATAAAACCGTTAACAATCTATCCCACCAAAGGTAATTATTCACTTAGACTCACAAAGCTCTTGGATCTTGGGTCATTCATCTACATATCTATATCTCAACATCTTATATCTTTTGTCTATTTGCATAGTAGCTCAGGGCTCTAAGAGCAAAGGTTCCAAGAGACAGAGTGGAAGATACTAGTCTCTTAAAAGTCCTTTTTCATTAGAGAAAAGCATGATTTCAGAATAAGAACTTTTTTTTTAAGCCCTCTTTAAAATGTCCCTGTCTACTTGGGTACCAAGCCATACATAGTGATATTTTTAGAACCACATCAAATTGCAAATATAATATAGTATCAGTGGTTGATAGGATTTTCAGTATATATAAAACAAAGTAATTTTTTTTTACTGATTGCATTGATTTTCTGATGTGCACTGTGGAGAAACACCCAATAAATTTTGCCACTCAATAATTGCTCTTTGGCTACCTCCCCTAGAGAGTGTATTTTACAATACATTGTTAATAGGGGAAACAATTATTCTTGGAATGCTATTCACCTGTTGCTTGTGTTGGTGCTGTACATTACCTAGCGAATATTTCCTAATTGTAGGGGATCAATTCTATATGTGCATGCCACATGTTGTATATTTATAGAAATAGTTATAATAATTCCTGACTTTTATAAGCCACCCAGGAATAACTCTCATGTCTTCAAGTTTGTAGTGCATATATAAGTGTATATATGAATGTTAAAAATAACATCTTCACACATTACTAGTTCCAGTAGGATAAAATTTCAAGGACTATTCCCTCTAAAGCTTTTACAGGGAGAAGATGAGAAACTGGGCAAAGGGGAAAATTTCATCTTACTTCAGTGTACCACACAATTAGGTACTTTATGGGGATTTTATGTCTTCTACTAAAATAGCCAGCATTGGACATTTTCAGAAGTAGGATTTTGGACTGATCAGATCATTGGTTAGTTTTGCTATGGTAATTTCTGTTTGCCTAAGAGGGTGATGTTTGCTTGATTTGAATACATGTCAGATAATAGAGAGCATTCTTTGTTTAGGCTTCTTGAATTATACTGTACTAGAAACAGCCATACTGCAAGATTTTTTACATGTCAAAATGTTTCTTTTCACATGCTGTGGTGGTGGATTACTTAATGATGTGAGAAGAGGCTCCTAATATGCTATATGGACAAAAAACAGATTTTAAAGCAGTATATTAGAAGTTATAGTCCATTATATGTTATACAAACAGAGAAAAGCATTATGTACTAGAATTGTTATGATTACAGTCTTTGGCATAGTTCAGAGGGCCCAATTTTAAATCCCAGCTTCTCCACTTATTAACTATGAGACCTTGACCCTGTGTAAATTACTAACTATCTCTTTGCCCTAATTTCCTCATTTGCAAAATGAAGATATGAGGCTTTGTACTTTAATAATTACATATACATAATCTGTTCTAAATTATATATATTTAGTATGTTATATATATCAGGTGTAGAGACTAGTAGAGAATAAGTGTTCAGTATAGTTAAAATTATATTATTATCAGTCCATAATATTAATGGTGCTCATCTCTGGATAATTGGGCTTAGAAGTCATTTTTTATGTCCTTTTAATTGTGTTTTCTAAATTGTCTAAAATGTACATGAATGAAGGTTAAATATGTTATTGAAATGAGAGAAAAAAGCACTCTAATTTATTGGAAATCTTTAAGCCTTTATTAATTCTAGCCTTTAATATCTTCTAATCAGAAACTATTCTGTATCATGCTAGTTTTAACTACATAGTTATTTGTCTTCTTAATGCATTAAAATTGGGATATTACTAAGTTACTGAGGTACTGACATCTCCACAAAAGTAAGATTAGCAGACAAAAATAACTAGTTTTTCTTCTCAAAACACTTATAATAGTATATATTAAGACAGATTTCTATAATTTGTTTTATAGCAGTTTTAAGTTTCTAAAGTAGCTATTTTTCTAATTGAAAATACATCACAAGAAAATATGAAAAACAAAATTGTAAGCTTGAGGGAAAAAGAGTTTAATAATTCACTGTTTGTTAAGTCAAGGTTAGTTTATAAAAGGGAAGAATGAAAATTGACAATAATCTTACACATTTAATCGAGAAGTAAAACAAGCTTCTTCCTGGTAGAACATAAACATGCTTATTTCCTTGTTTATTTTTTCTTAAGCAAATTAATATAATATGGTATATTGGCTAATAAACCATTCACATATTTACTATCCATTCTCCTATTTTGTAAAACTGACATATGGGTGAAAATGGTGTGCAAATAGAATATCCTAGCACTTTAGAGAGTGAGTCATATATAGTATATATAGATTAACTTGAACTGCAGACCAGTTTGGATTTTAATCTTACGGATATCTTCTCTCTGTCTTTTTCACCAATTTAGTTTTTTTTAATTTAGTATTTTTCCCTCACATCTACTCTTCTGCTCTGATCTGTATCTACAAAGATGTGTGTATACGCATGCTCTTGTGTGTGTGTGTGTGTGTGTGTGTGTATGTGTGTGCACGCATCTCAGAAAAATAAATTGAGAATTTACTTTTTACCTCTACAAAATAAGTTTATTCTGGCTATAAATTTGTAGTTTGTAATTTTATTTTCTACAACTTATTATGGAAAACATAAAAATTTGTAACACTGATATTAAAGGAGATTTTAGGTCTTCTTTTCCCTGAATTATATGGTCATAAATCCAGGCTTGTAGGAGCTAGAAGATTCAGTGCCCCCTGGGTTGTAGAGATGTACAGTAGAAAATGATCACAGAGTTTTCTGGAACAAATTGTGACTAAGACTAGATCTGGATCAGGGTAGCTTTTCAACTCTCACCACAATTCTATGGGAATAAATTATTTCACAACTGATTTCTCACTATAAAAAAAGGACACAAAGAAAAAAAAAACTTTAAAAATATAAGACTTGTAACAACTCTGTAATTAGCACCAAAAATACAGCTTTTATAAAATAATGGTTGGCCAAGTACAAAGCCTTCAGGTCTGTACATTATGAATGGGTTTATTAATGAAGAATTCATTGTTAATGTGAAAAATGAAGCCAATATAGATTCAGTAATAAACTTTAAAATTTTTCAATGAGTTTTAAGTGGATCTTAGAAGGTGGGCTGAGAATTTTCTAAGTAATGGTACATGAACACAGGATCATCATGTTATCATCTTTAAAGGAGGGTCTAGAGTTTTTGTTTTGTGTGTTTTTTCTCCGTATTGAATGTAAGACCAGATTGCCAACCAATACCAAGGCAGACATGTAATTAATATCCAATGATTAGATCTGCACAGAGATGGAAATAAGACTGGTAGGATTGGTTGAGCATTTCATCAACTTCTCCAATTCCAGAAACACACGTTATTTTGAATAAGATTTTTCTATCTTACTTTTTGCCTAAATATTTTACCTGCTGCTGAAAAAGATTTGGGTTCTTTTTGGAGATACTTAATTTTTTGATATCTTGAAACAGGTTCTAAGAGTGTTTCTCAGTATAGACAATAACTTTCACAAACTCCCCAGCTTATTAACTAGAGGACTACACAGCTCTTGAGGAACTGCCAGGAAATATATTCTTATTCCCTACCTTTTTCTTTTCTCTTAAAACAACAGATTCAGTATGTAGGAAAGGAAGAGAACCCCACTGTCTGCCTTGTAAACTCAGTAACTTCTTTTTGTAAGCAAACAGACATGGAAGAAAGGCTTCCAAAACATTTTTATTTACTAAATAAATTGGAGGATAAACCAAAGGTTATGTTTCTTTTATTACATGAAAAAATACTAATAGCAAAGATATCTTAATCTATATCTTATATAATTTTTAAATCTTTCCTGAATGTAGTCCCATTTGAATTTTTCAGGTTCTCAGAAGTATTTATATTGTTACTCCTGTTTTATAGGTGAGAACATTAAGTCTCTGAGAGCACTTGCAGATGGCAAATGACAAACCAAGTCTAGAAATCATGGTAACCTTAAGGCAAGGGTAAACATATCACCTGATGCTGACTCTAGTTATGGAGAAATCACTGTGACCATTCAAAACTAGATCAAAATTAAAATAAAGGAAAACTAGGGTTGGTATTTTAAGCAAAGCCTAAAAACCTAGTCAAAGACTGAAATCTACAGTTTAATATTAAAACAACATTCATATATATTAACTCTTTGTAACTTCAACAGGAAAGATCAAGGGCTCTCCTATTGATCCCATTTTGGAATAGAACCAAATTAACAGCTTGAATTTCAGAAAAATATGTTGAAAAGTCCTGGAATTCTGGCTACCGAAGTATATATATTACTTTTTTGTAAAAAACGGTTTAAGGAATTTCAGCTTTATAATTGAGAAATTTTTAGTTGAGAGATTATTTTTTCTTGTGACTTCGCATGAATAGTCAATTAAGAGATTAGCTGTACCAAATTCCATGAGTGTCTCTGTGCTAATTGTTCCTTGGTTCATGCCTTTAATAATTGGAGCAACAGGAATGAGAAAGGAAGGGGAGAGAGGGAAAGAAAGAAATCAGTCAAATATGCGAAAAGAAAGCACTGCCAGGTGCACCTCCGTGGGCCACACAGAGCATTCAGTACAGTGTATTAACATGGGCTTGAATAATTCAAACCTTCAAACCCCAGGAAGAGGCTTTCCAGTGGGAGGGAAACTCACCATAATTAAATCTTCCCTGGCACATGGAGGCAGATGTATCCTCAGACACACCGAGAAAATTAGACGTGGCCTGATAGCCTAAAAGGACAGGGACGCTGTGGCACAGCACGGTTTGAGGACTGTTAGGGTTGCTTTGGTGTCTCCAATTACAAAATCAACTCTTTGGATACCAGCTTCTTTTACATACTAATGGCCTAACCCTTGGCCTATGGCAAGAATGCAGGATTCAAGTCTGAGACTGCATGAAAAAGAAATAGTGGGTCCAAAGATGTCAGTGGCCACATATTACATTTTTGAATGGTAGCTTTCAAAATAAACAAGAAGATAGGATTTTTTTGCATCAATATGCAATTCATTTTAGAAAGAATATTTCCTCACTTAATGTTTCCACCTAAGGTGCTAAGGGGCTTGAAATTTTACACCCACACTTGTACAGTGCCTAAATAAGTTGTTTTAAAAATAAATATTATTTCTGTATGTACATTCTTTTCCATAACAAATCTAAATTCCTACCTCAACTTACTCCTTTAAAGTGTTCAAAAAATCCCACTTTCTTTTAATTTATCCAAATGCCAAATCTCATCAGCACCATTTTTTTGGTAAAAGGTGCTTATTTGTCCTGTCTAATGCACTTCCTATATGTAATTTCCTGCCATCTCCCAATGTCTTCAGCAAGGAGACTAATTGTCATGCTTGTCATTGGGGGTTTGAAAGCAGCAAAGGGCCTATCTGAAATAAACAATTCAGGTCTTCCTGGAGGCCTTGCCAGACTGAGAAAAGCTAAAACATGTTGTGGGGTTCCCTTGGGGACTTCACAACGTGCCTAGGCTAAAGAAGTGGGAGAAAGAGGGAAGCAGGAATGTCTTCTACTTCCTCTTTCTCTTGCTGACAGCAGAGTTAAAGCTAGCTTCCCTCCTCACATATGATTTCCCGTTCTCCCGCTATCCTGAGCATCAGTGCTATGGTGAGCTATTTCCCAGGTGGCCACAGGGAATTAGAGAGTAGAAGTGGAAAACAAGGAATCTGAAGTCTACTGCTCTAGGGAGGAAAGGAGTTTGTTTTTATCAAGCTATTTAAAAACTGGCCAGAAAGCTTCTGTGGCCTTTCAAAGGAACTCTTTATTACTTTCAGGACAAGTTTTAAAACTTTCATAATAAAATTTTGTTGTCCAGGATTATCATTTCAAGAACTGGATGCAGCGTTGTAGGACTAAACTCACATGCTTTGTAAAGTATAACCAATTTTAAATCATGTATTTTAATTAAGTGATCAGATTACCCCCATCAATACCCATATAAGTTTTGCTACTGACTAAAGATGTGACTAAAGTGAAATCCTGGCATACACTGGAAGGGACCACTGAGACAAAGATGTGATATGTTATTTAGGTAAATGGCCATCCATTTCCTAGAATACATTTCGTATTCTGAATCCCCAAATAAATAATATCTGACTTCGTATCTTTATGCAGAATCTCTTCCTAATAAGAACTTTACCAAACTTACATGGTGGTTGGCTTACTTTAAGAAACAGAAATGAGTGGCCTGGATGCAAACTGCAAACTCACTGACCTGAAACTCTCACATTTACATATTGCATTGTCAGTTTGATGATAATTAGGCATTTTTATCAGTGTTTATTTGTTTTATTTTTTTATTTTATTATTTATTTATTTATTTATTTATTTTTATTTTGGTTTCCTTAATGTACAGTCACTTGAACAACATTATGGTTACTAGACCCCCTATTATCAAGTCACCCCCACATACCCCACTACAGTCACTGTCCATCAGCTTAGTAAGATGCTATAGAATCATTACTTGCCTTCTCTATAAATACTACCTTCCCTGTGATCCCCACTGCTGCATTACGTGTGCTAATCATAATGCCCGTTTTCTCCCCTTATCCCTCCCTTCCCACCCATCTTCCCCAGTCCCATTCCCTTTAGTAACTGTTAGTCCATTCTTGGTTCTGTGAGTCTGCTGCTGTTTTGTTCCTTCAGTTTTTTTCTTTGTTGTTATACTGCACAGATGAGTGAAATCATTTGATACTTGTCTTTTTCCACCTGGCTTATTTCACTAAGTGTAATATCCTCTAGCTCCATCCATTATTGTTGCAAATGGTAGGATTTGTTTTCTTCTTATGGCTGAATAATATTCCATTGTGTATATGTACCACATCTTCTTTATCCATTCATCTACTGATGGACACTTGGGTTGCTTCCATTTCTTGGCTATTGTAAATAGTGCTGTGATAAACATAGGGGTGCATATGTCTTTTTCAAACTGGGCTCCTGCATTCTTAGGGTAAATTCCTAGGAGTGGAATTCCTGGGTCAATTGGTATTTCAGATTTTAGTTTTTTGAGAAACCTCCATACAGCTTTCCACAATGGTAGAACTAGTTTACATTCCCACCAGCAGTGTAGGAGAGTTCCCCTTTCTCCACATCCTCGCCAACATTTGTTGTTGTTTGTCTTTTGGATTGTGGCCATCCTAACTGGTGTGGGGTGGTATCTCATTGTGGTTTTCATTTGCATTTCTCTGATGATTAGTGATATGGAGCATCTTTTCATGTGCCTGTTGGCCATCTGGATATCTTCTTTGGAGAAGTGTCTGTTCAGCTCCTCTGCCCATTTTTTAATTGGCTTATTTGCTTTTTGTTTGTTGAGGTGCATGAGCTCTTTATATATTTCAGATGTCAATCCCTTATCAGATATGTCATTTATGAATATATTCTCCCATACCATAGGATGTCTTTTTGTTCTGCTGATGGTGTCCTTTACTGTACAGAAGCTTTTTAGTTTGATATAGTCCCACTAATTATTTTTGCTTTTGTTACCCTAGTCTGGGGAGATATGTTCATGAAGAACTTGCTCATGTTTATATCCAAGAAATTTTTGTCTATGTTTTTTTCTAAGAGTTGTACCATTTCATGACTTACATTCAGGTCTTTGGTCCATTTTGCGTTTACTTTTGTGTATGGCATTAGACACAAATCCAACTTCATTTTCTTACATGTAGCTGTCCAGTTTTGCCAACACCAGCTGTTGAAGAGGCTGTCATTTCCCCATTGTATATCCATGGCTCCTTTATCGTATATTAATTGACCATATATGTTTGGGTTAATATCTGGGCTCTCTAGTCTGTTCCACTAGTCTATGGGTCTGTTCTTCTGCCAGTACCAAATTGTCTTGATTACTGTGGCTTTGTAGTAGAGTCTAAAGTCAGGGAACGTAATTCCCCCTGCTTTACTCTTCCTTCTCAAGATAGCTTTGGCTATTTGGGGTCTTTGGCATTCCATATGAATTTTAGAACTTTTTGCTTTAGTTCATTGTAGAATGCTGTTGGTATTTTGATAGGTATTGGATTGAATCTGTAGATTGCTTTAGGCAGGATAGCCATTTTGACAATATTAATTCTACCTTGCCAAGACCATGTGATGAATTTCCATTTATTAGTGTCCTCTTTAATTTCTGTTAAAAGTGTCTTGTAGTTTTCAGGGTATAGGTCTTTTAATTCCTTGGTTAGGTTTATTCCTAGCTATTTTATTATTTTTGATGCAATTGTGAATGGAATTGTTTTCCTGATTTCTCTTTCTGCTACTCCATCGTTAGTGTATAGGAATGCAGCAGATTTCTGAATATTAATTTTGTATCCTGCAACGTTGCTGAATTCAGATATTAGATCTAGTAGTTTTGGAGTAGATTCTCTAGGGTTTTTTATGTACAATATGATGTCATCTGCAAACAGGGACAATTTGACTTCTTCTTTACCAATCTGGGTGCATTTTATTTCTCTGACTTGTCTGACTGCCATGGCTAGGACCTCCAGAACTATGTTGAATAAAAGTGGAGAGAGTGGGCATGCCATCCTTGTCTTATTCCTGATGTTAAGGGAAAAGCTTTCAGTTTCTCACTGTTAATTATAATGTTGGCTGTGGGTTTGTCATATATGGCCTTTATTATGTTGAGGTGCTTGCCCTCTATACCCATTTTGTTGAGAGTTTTTATCATGAATGGATGTTGAATTTTGTCAAATGCTTTTTCAGCATCTATGGAGATGATCATGTGGTTTTTGTTCTTCTTTTTGTTGATGTGGTGGATGATGTTGATATATTTTCGAATGTTTTCCCATCCTTGCATCCCTGAGATGAATCCCACTTGATCATGATGGATGATCTTTTTGATGTATTTTCGAATTTGGTTTGCTAATATTTTGTTGAGTATTTTTGCATTTATGTTCATCAGGGATATTGCTGTGTAATTTTCTTTTTTTGTGGTGTCTGTGAATGGTTTTGGTATTATAGTGATGCTGTCATCATAGAATGAGTTTGGGACTATTCCTTCCTCTTCTACTTTTTGGAAAATTTAAGGAGGGTGGGTATTAGGTCTTCACTAAATGTTTGATAAAATTCAGCAGTGAAGCCATATGGTCCAGGTGTTTTGTTCTTAGGTAGTTTTTTGTCTAGGAATTCAACTTTTTTGCTGGTAATTGGTCTATTCAGATTTTCTGTTTCTTCCTAGGTCAGCCCTGGAAGGTTGTATTTTTCTAGAAAGTTGTTCATTTCTTCTAGGTTATCCAGTTTGTTAGCATGTAATTTTTCATAGTTATCTCTCATAATTCTTTGTATTTCTGTGATGTCCGTAGTGATTTTTCCTTTCTCATTTCTGATTCTGTTTATGTGTGTAGACTCTCATTTTTTCTTGATAAGTCTGGCTAGGGGTTTATCTATTTTGTTTATTTTCTCAAAGATGCAGCTCCTGCATTCACTGATTCTTTCTATTGTTTCATTCTTCTCAATTTTATGTATTTCTGCTTTAATCTTTATTATGTCCCTCCTTCTACTGACTTTGGTCCTCATTTCTTCTTCCTTTTCTAGTTTCATTAATTGTGAGTTTAGACTGTTCATTTGGGATTGTTCTTCTTTCCTGAGGTAGGCCTGTATTGCAATATATTTCCCTATTAGCACGGCCTTCGCTGCGTCCCACAGATTTTGCTGTGTTGAATTATTGTTGTCATTTGTCTCCATATATTGCTTGATCTCTGTTTTTATTTGGTCATTGATCCATTGATAATTTAGGAGCATGTTATTAAGCCTCCATGTGTTTGTGGGCTTTTTCGTTTTCCTTGTGTAATTTATTTCTAGTTTCATACCTTTGTGATCTGAGAAGCTTGTTGGTACAATTTCAGTCTTTTTGAATTTACTGAGGTTCTTTTTGTGGCCTAGTATATGGTCTATTCTTGAAAATGTTCCATGTGCACTTGAGAAGAATGTGTATCCTGCTGCTTTGGGACGGAGTGTTCTGTAGATGTCTGTTAGGTTCGCCTGTTCTAATATGTTGTTTAGTGCCTCTGTCTCTTTATTTTTTTCTGTCTTCTTGATCTGTCCTTTGGAGTGAGTGGTGTGTTGAAGTCTCCTAGAATGAATGCATTGCATTCTATTTCCCCCTTTAATTCTCTTAGTATTTGTTACACATATGTAGGTGATCCTGTGTTGGGTGCATAGATATTTATAATAGTTATATCCTGTGGTTGGACTGACCTTTTGTCATTATGTAACGTCCTCCTTTGTCTCTTGTGACTTTCTTTGTTTTCAAGTCTCTTTGTCTGATACAAATACTGCAACTCCTGATTTCTTCTCCCGATTAGTTGCATGAAATATCTTTTTCCATCCCTTTACTTTCAGTCTGTGTATGTCTTTGGGTTTAAGTGAGTCTCTTGTAGGCAGCATATAAATGGGTCTTATTTTTTTATCCATTCAGTAACTCTATGTCTTTTGATTGGTACATTCAGATCATTTACATTTAGGGTGATTATTGATAGGTATGTACTTATTGCCAATGCAAGCTTTAGATTTGTGGTTACCAAAGTCTCAAGGGTAATGCCCTTACCATCTAACAGTCTAATTTAACTCACTTCATATGCTATTACAAACACAACATAAAGCTTCTTTTTTTTTTCCTCCTCCATTCTTTGTATGTTATGAATCATATTCTGTACTCTTTGTCTTCGCTTGCTTGACATCTGTTTAGCCTTAGGAATACTTCCATCTATAGGAGTCCCTCCAAAATGCCCTGTAGAGGTGGTTTGTGGGAGGAAAATTCTCTCAACTTTTGCTTATCTGAACATTGCTTAATCCTTCCTTCAAATTTAAATAATAACCATGCCGTGTAGAGTATGCTTGGTTCAAAGGCCCTTCTGCTTCATTGCTTTAAATATATCATGCCACTTCTTTCTGGTCTGTAAGGTTTCTGTTGAGAAATCTGATGATAGCCTGATGGGTTTTCCTTTGTGTGTGATCTTTTTTCTCTCTCTAGCTGCTATTAAAACTCTGTCATTATCCTTGATCTTTGCCATTTTAATTATTATATGTCTTGATGTTGTCTTCCTTTCCCTTGTGTTGGGAGATCTGTGCACCTCCATGGCTTGAGAGACTATCTCCTTCCCCAGACTGGGGAAGTTTTCAGCAATTACCACTCAATGACACTTTCTATCCCTGTTTCTCTCTCTTCTTCTGGTACCCCTATAAGGCGAATATTGTTCCTTTTGGATTGGTCACGTAGTTCTCTCAATATTCTTTCATTCTCAGAGATTCTTTTTTCTATCTGGGCCTCAACTTCTTTGTTTTCCCCTTCTCTAATTTCTATTCCATTTACCATCTCTTCTACTACATCTAATCTGCTTTTGTATCCCTCCATTGTATGTTTCATTTCAGATATGGAATTTGTTAATGATTAAATCTCCATCTTAAACTCATTCCTCAGGTCTTGAATATCTTTTTGTCCCTCCATAAGCATGTTTATAATTTTTATTTTGAACTGTCTTTCAGGAAGATTGGTGAGTTTGGTTTCATTTGGCGCTCTATCTGAGGTTTGTGAGATTTTGGTCTGAACCATGTTCTTTTGACGTTTCATATTTCTTTGTGGTGCCCACGAGTATGCAGAAACTCCAGTCTCTGGAGCTGCTCATCCCCTAGAGTGAGGTTGGCGGTCGTCGGGGAGTGGAGCTGGTGCCCTGTTTCCTGAGGTCTGCTCTGTTTGTGAGGTCTGTAGTCAGTCGGTTTCAGGATTCTTTCTTGCTGTTTCAGATTAGTTGTATTAATGAACTGTATTTTTGTGCTATTTGTGATTTTGCGAGGAGTTCTCCATGTCACCTCTCACGCCGCCATCTTGAATCTCGTTTTTTTTTTAATAATTTAGTATCATTAATCAACAATTACATGTGCAATATTATGGTGATTAAACTACCCCCTTCATCAGGTCCCCACCATCAACCCCATTACACTCACTGTCCATCAGCATAGTGAGATGCTATAGAGTCACCACTTGTCTTCTCTGGGTTGTACAGCCCTCCCCCCATACCCCCCCAACATTACATCTGCTAAACGTAATGCCCCGTTTTCCCCCTTGTCCCTCCCTTCCCAACCATCCTCCCAGTCCCTTTCTTTTTGGTAACTATTAGTCCATTCTTGGGTTCTGTGAGTCTCCTGCTGTTTTGTTCCTTCAGTTTTTTTTTTCTTTGTTCTTATACTCCACATATGAGTGAAATCCACTGATACTTATGTTTTTCGGCTTGGCTTATTTCACTGAGCATAACACTCTCTAGCTCCACCCATGCTGTTGCAAATGGTAGGATTTGTTTTCTTCTTATGGCTGTATAATATTCCACTGTGTATATGTACCACATCTTCTTTATCCATTCATCTACTGATGGACACTTGGGTTGCTTCCATTTCTTGGCTATTGTAAATAGTGCTGCGATAAACATAGGGGTGCATATTTCTTTTTTAAACTGCACTGATGCATCCTTAGGGTAAATTCCTATGAGTGGGATTCCTGGGTCAAATGGTATTTCTATTTTGAATTTTTTGAGGAACCTCCATACTCCTTTCCACAATGGTTGAACTAATTTGCATTCCCACCAGCAGGGTAGGAGTGTTCCCTTTTCTCCACATCCTCGCCAACATTTGTTATTGTTTGTGTTTTGGATGTTTGCCATCCTCACTGGTGTGAGGTGATATTTCATTGTGATTTTAATTTGCATTTCTCTGATGATTACTGATGTGAAGCATCTTTTCATGTACCTGTTGGCCATATGAGTTTCTTCTTTGGAGAATTGTCTGTTCATGTCCTCTGCCCATTTCTTAATTGGACTATTTACTTTGTGTTTGTTGAGATGCGTGAGTTCTTTATATATTTTGGATGTCAACCCCTTATCGGATACGTCATTTATGAATATATTCTCCCATATTGTAGGATGTCTTTTTGTTCTACTGATGGTGTCCTTTGCTGTACAGAAGCTTTTCAGCTTGATATAGTCCCACTTGGTCATTTTTGCTTTTGCTTCCCTTGCTCAGGGAAGTATGTTCATAAAAAGTCGCTCATGTTTATGTCCAAGAAATTTTTGCCTATGTTTGTTTCTAAGAGTTTTATGGGTTCATGACTTACATTCAGGTCTTTGATCCATTTTGAGTTGACGTTTGTGTTTGGGGTTAGACCGTAGTCCACTTTCATTCTCTTACATGTAGCTGTCCAGTTTTGCCAACACCAGCTGCTGAAGAGGCTGTCATCTCCCCATTGTATATCCAAGGCTAGGCTCCTTTATCAAATATTAATTGACTGTATATGTTTGGGTTAATGTTTGGATTTTCTATTTTGTTCCATTGGTCTGTGTGTCTGCTTTTGTGCCAATAACAAATTGTCTTGATTACTGTGGCTTTGTAGTAGAGCCTGAAGTCAGGGAGCATAATTCCCCCTGTTTTATTCCTCCTTCCCAGGATTGCTTTTGCTATTTGGCGTCTTTTGTGGTTCCATATGAATTTTAGAATTATTTGTTCCAGTTCATTGAAGAAAGCTGTTGGTATTTTTATAGGGATTGCGTTGAATCTGTAGATTGCTTTAGGTGGTATAGCCACTTTGACAATATTTATTCTTCCTAGCTAAGAGCATGGGATGCATTTCCATTTGTTAGTGTCCTCTTTAACTTCTCTTAGGAGTGTCTTGTAGTTTTCAGAGTATAGGTCCTTCACTTCCTTCGTTAGGTTTATTCCTAGGTATTTTATTCTTTTTGATGCAATTGTGAATGGAATTGTTTTTCTGATTTCTCTTTCTGTTAGTTCATCATTAGTGTATAGGAAAGCAACAGATTTCTGTGTGTTAATTTTGCATCCTGCAACTTTGCTGAATTCAGATATTAGTTCTAGTAGTTTTAGAGTGCAGTCTTTAGGGTTTTTAATCTACAATATGATGTCATCTCCAAACAGTGACAATTTGACATCTTCTTTACCGATCTGGCGGCCTTGTATTTCTTTGTTTTGTCTGATTGCTGTGGCTAGGACCTCCAGTACTATGTTGAATAACAGTGGAGACAGTGGGCATCCCTGTCCTGTTCCCGATCTTAGATGAAAAGCTTTCAGCTTCTCGCTGTTAAGTATGATGTTAGCTGTGGGTTTGTCATATATGGCCTTTATGATGTTGTGGTACTTGCTGTCTATACCCATTTTGTTGAGAGTTTTAATCAGGAATGGATGCTGAATTTTGTCAGATGCTTTTTCAGCATCTATGGAGATAATCATGTGGTTTTTGTTCTTCTTTTTGTTGATGTGGTGGATGATGTTGATGGATTTTCGAATGTTGCACCATCCTTGCATCCCTGAGATGAATCCCACTTGATCATGGTGTATGATCCTTTTGATGTATTTTTGAATTCGGCTTGCTAATATTTTGTTGAGTATTTTTGCATCCACGTTCATCAGGGATATTGGTCTGTAATTTTCTTTTTTGGTGAGGTCTTTGCCCGGTTTTGGTATTAGAGTGATGCTGGCTTCATCGAATGAGTTTGGAAGTATTCCCTCCTCTTCTATTTTTTGGAAAACTTTAAGGAGAATGGGTGTTATTTCTTCTCTATATGTCTGGTAGAATTCAGAGGTGAATCCTTCATGCCCGGGGGTTTTGTTCTTGGGTAGTTTTTTGATTACCAATTCAATTTCGTTGCTGGTGATTGGTCTGTTCAGTTTTTCTGTTTCTTCTTTGGTCAGTTTTGGAAGGTTGTATTCTTCTAAGAAGTCGTTCATTTCTTCTATGTTTTCCAACTTGTTAGCATATAGATTCTCATAATATTCTCTTATAATTCTTTGTATTTCTGTGGGGTCTGTCATTATTTTTCCTTTCTCATTTCTGATTGTGTTTACGTGTGTAGATTCTCTTTTTCTCTTAATGAGTCTGGCTAGGGGTTTATCTATTTTGTTTATTGTTTCAAAGAACCAGCTCTTGGTTTCATGGATTTATTTTATTTTATTCTTCTCAATTTTATATATTTCTTCTCTGATCTTTATTATGTCCCTCCTTCTGGTGACTTTGGGTTTCATTTGTTCTTCTTTTTCCAATTTAAGTAATTGTGTCTTTAGGCTATTCATTTGGGAATGTTCTTCCTTCTTTAAATAGGCCTTGATTGCAATATACTTTCCTCTTAGAACTGCCTTTGCTGCATCCGACAGAAGTTCTGTCTTTGTGTTGTTGTTGTCATTAGTTTCCATATATTCTTTGATTTCTGTTTTGATTTTGTCATTTACCCATTGGTTAATTAAGAGAATGTTGTTAAGTCTCCATGTATTTGTGAGCCTTTCTGATATCTTTCTAAAATTTATTTCTAGTTTTATACCTTTGTGATCTTAGAAGTTGTTTGGTAGGATTTCAATATTTTTGACTTTACTGAGGGTCTTTTTGTGGCCTAATATGTGGTGTATTCTGCAAAATGTTCCATGTGCACTTGAGAAGAATGTTTATCCTGTTGCTTTTGGGTGTAGAGTTCTGTAGATGTCTGTTAGGTCCTTCTGTCTAGTGTGTTGTTCAGTGCTTCTGTGTCTTTACTTATTTTCTGTTTGGTTGATCTGTACCTTGGAGTGAGTGGTGTGTTGAAGTCACCTAAAATGAATGCATTGCTGTCTATTTCCTCCTTTAATTCTGTTAGTATTTGTTTCACATATGCTAGCACTCCTGTGTTGGGTGCATATATATTTATAATGGTTATTTCCTCCTGTTGGATTGACCCCTTTATCATTATGTAATGTCCTTTTTTATCTCTTGCTACTATCCTCGTTTTGAAGTGTATTTTGTCTGATACAGGTACTGCAACACCTGCTTTTTTCTCCTTGTTGTTTGTGTGAAGTATCTTTTTCCATCCCTTCACTTTTAGCCTGTGTATATCTTTGGGTTTGAGGTGAGTTTCTTGTAGGCAACATATAGATGGGTCTTGCTTTTTTTCCATTCTGTTACTCTGTGTCTTTGGTTGGTGCATTCAGTCCATTTACATTTAGGGTGATTATCGATAGATATGTACTTATTGCCATTGCTGGCTTTAGATTCGTGGTTACCAAAGGTTCAAGGGTTGCTTCTTTACTATCTAACAATCTAACTTAACTTTCTTGTTTTTGTAAACACATTCTGATGTTTCTTTATTTCTCTCCCTTCTTATTCTTCCTCCTCCATTCTTTATATACTAGGTGTTTTATTCTTTGCCTTTTTTTAGTATTTGGATGGTCTGCTTTCTTTGCTATGATTTTATTTTCTATGGTGACATCTTTTTAGCCTTAGGAGTGCTTCCCTCTAGAGCATTTCCTTTAAGATGTCTTGTTGAGGTGGTTTATGGGAGGCAAATTCTCTCAACTTTCGCTTGTCTGGAAATTGTTTAATCCCTCCATCATATTTAAATGATAATCGTGCTGGTTACAATATTCTTGGTTCGAGGCCCTTCTATTTCATTGCATTAAATATATCATGCCATTTTCTTCTGGCCTGTAGGGCTACTGTTGAGAAGTCTGATGATAGTCTGATCGGTTTTTCTTTGTAGATGATATTTTTTCTCTCCCTAGCTTCCTTCAACACTCTGTCCTTATCTTTGATCTTTTCCCTCTTGATTATTATGTGTCTTGGTGTTGTCTTCCTTGGGTCCCTTGTTTTGGGAGATCTATGGGCTTCCGTGGACTGCGAGACTATTTCCTTCCCCAGCATGGGGACGTTTTCAGCAATTATTTCCTCATAGACACTTTCTATCCCTTTTTCTCTCTCTTCTTCTTCTGGCACCCCTATAATGCGAATATTGTTCCGTTTGGATTGGTCACACAGTTCTCTTAATATTCTTTCATTCCTAGAGATCCTTTTATCTCTCTCTGCCTCAGCTGCTCTTTATTCCTGTTCTCTGTTTTCTATTGTATTAACAGTCTCTTGCATCTCGTCCAGTCTGCTGCTAAGCCCGTCGATGGCTTGTCTCATTTCTGCATTGTCTTTTCTGACTTCCCTCAGTTCCTCCCTCAGCTCTTGGATATTTCTCTGTAGATACATCAGCATGGTTATGACTTTTATTCTGAATTCTTTTTCAGGAAGATTATGCATTTCCATCTTTTCAAGCTTCCTCTGTGGTGTTGTCTGGGTGAGCTTTGTCTGTACCATATTCCTCTGGCTTTTCATGGCAATAGAAGTTGTCGCTGGCAGGTGCCTTGTATGTCAGCTGGGCTCTTTAAGACTTTAAAAAAAATGAAAAAAATAGGAAGAGAAAAAAAAAGGAAGAGAAAGAAAAGAGAAAAAAAAGGGGGGGGAAATAAAGCTCTCCCGGAGTAGATTCTGTGGGGATGCTGTAGGTGGCGCTGTTGCTCCACTATTTCGCAGCGACACCCACCCCATTCTGCTGAGCCGTTTGCAGCTCTGGCCGGGGCGGGAATGAATGGGACGCTATTGTTCTCCGTGCAAAGTTTCAGTGCGGCTACTTTTTCCCAGTCACCAGGCAAGGAGTCCGAAATTCCTCAGGACTCCCAGCCTGCTGGGCTGAATGTGTTGCGATGATCGTAAGACCGATGAAAAAAGCGCGCACTTTTCTTTTGTCCCGGGAGCTGTCTGCACGGACCCGTGCGCGTTCCCAGCTCAAAACCTGCACTTTCTTCCTCTCCAATGCCCGCGACACTGCGCGATGTGTGTCTGCGCTCCCGGCGCAGATCACCAGGGCTGGTTATTTCACCGGGTGTACTTCTAATCCCTCCCAGCTCTGAATCCTCTCCTCTCACCGGTGCGCTGTGGTGGGAGAGTGTTCGGGTCCTGCCGGGACGCTGTTCCGTATCTTACCCGCCTCGCGGGGTGCCTATTTGTCTCAGGTGCAGATGCAGGCTGTGCATTGTCCTGTCTATTCTGGTCTCTCTTTTAGGAATAGTTGTGTTTGCTGTATTTTCATACATATATATGGGTTTGGGAGGAGATTTCCCCCACCCTGCTCATGCCGCCTTCTTCCCGGAACTTCCTTGAATCTCATTTTTTATAATTAGGCATTTTATAATTTTATTACATACCATTTTTTAGAAATTCTAAATGCTCTGTCAACAGCTGAAGGCTCCCTACTTTGGTTTCCATGCTGAACTGTGGATAAATAGGTCAGGTATCTTCAAGCCATACAAATTGAAATCTCTAAAGCCTCATCCAAAGGGAAAAGATAGAGTGTAATGTTTATTGCCTTCAAAAACATCATACTTTTGAACTTTCTGAAGATAGTTTTAATGAAATAAACTTTAAATATACCATTTACCATGTGGAACAGAAAATGTAGTCACAAGTAATTGAATAATTCAACATTCACTCAGGAGCAATGAACTTTGCAACTACAACATGTCTGTTTTGAGTCTAGTTTTACTAACTGGATTTGGATAACATCCCCCTGGCCTTGATTCTCCCACCCAGTAAAGCATCCTGGGCCCTCTTCCTTCTACCTGGTGGAAGGCAGTCCACTTCCCAAACCTCAGCCTGGGGTAAGAACTCTCATCGTATCTGTTGAAAAGACCCTTAATGCTGACTCAGAGTCTCCTTTCAGACTCAGGTCTCCATGCCCCTTTTAAATCTTTCTTAATGTCCTTCGTCAGCCAACTGTTGACCTGTCCCATCAAATGTATCCTGGAGTACAGCATCCTGTTGTCCTTGGGAGCAAGGGAAGGACCTCAACGTGGCCTGAAAAGGCCCTTCCTCCGTGGCCTCTGCCTACCTCCTCGACATTCTGTACTCCCTCCTTTCTGCCTTCACCTGAACACTCTCCCCTTCCAGTGTTCATGTTTTCTTTCCCTCTGTGTGGAATACTCTTTCCAACATCCTCCTCCTCTCTCTCTCGCTGTCTCACTCACACACACACACACACACACACACACACACACACACACACACACACACATCTTTATCCCCATCTCTCTCCAGGGCTCACGTAGGTTACATATCTCTGAAAGCCCTCCTGGGCTGCTATGACTGCCCTTATGTATCCTTTTATAGTTCCAGGGCCACGTACTTCTGCTTTGGTCCTGTTTATCATTCTGAATGATAATTGCCCATCTTTCTCTTGACCAGTATGGGAACTCTTCCCTAGCTACCCACTAAGCTCCCTAAGGCTGAGGACCAGGACTCATTCAGCACAGCGCCTACCACTTGCTCTAGTGCCAGCTTCATAGCATCTTCACAGTATGTATTTGTTGAGTGAACCAACTGTTTCGAGCCAGCTTGTTCAAACTCTCCCCCTCCCACTAGGCCACTGCCCCATTACAGGACACTGTTCATATTTCTGTGTCTCCTACTCAACCCCATCACTTCAGGTAAATCCTGCCTTAGTAGGCCGTGTCCTGACCATAATGAAGAGGTTTGCAGGAAGCAATGAAATGGAGACAGTCTTCAGGAGCTAATAGAAATGTGCAAGTTGCCTGGATTGGAGAACATCCCTGTTTGGTGTTTTTATCATTTAAATCTCACTGCAACTGTAGCAAACATCTGGAGATCTGGGACAGCTTTGTTATCCTCCATCACCAGAGTCTAGATTTAGAAACTTGTATAACACACAAAGCACAGATTCTACCTATTTTTCTGTAAATAGAAAGAACAGGTTATAGTTAAAGTTGAAATCATGCCTTCATCACAGAACCCATATTGTAGTTGCTGTTTCTTATTTCTCTTGAACCACATGCAGAACAAACACAGGTTACAGGGCATTTCCTGAAGCAGCATTTTCACATTTTAGTATCATTACATATACATGCTTGTTTCAATTCAATGGTAAATGATAAATGTATAATGTCACTGGTCGCAAACACACACATCTAAATATTGGCATTCGTGCTGATTGTTCTTGTAAAGAAACATGAACTTGGAATAAGCCTGAACTTTTCACATACTTAAGTAGCTCCAGATTTCTTTCCTAATTATGAAATAAAGAAATAGATTATTTCTTGCTATTAAAATGTGTCTGGCATTGATTAGCCATCCTATTGTGTACTGCCTATTTCTCTAAATGGATCTCATGCCGTAAAATAGAAACAGAATGAAAGAGGTTATGCTTCTTGTAGTGCTTGATACTTTACTAAGCTTTGGAGTTTTTTCTTGAGTGGTGAATTACTGATAAACAGATCTTGTTAGCTGCATTCTATCATTTCATGTATAGAACACATTTTTATCTGGTTTTCAAAAGGAATCTTTGAGATCTGCATGTGTGCGTGAAATTTTTTGCAAAGAAAAAGTATGTCTCCCAAGACTCCATCTTTTTTTTTATTAAGGTATTATTGATATACACTCATATGAAGGTTTCACAGGAAAAAACAATGGGCCGACTACTTTTACCCATATTATCAAGTCCACATCCATATACCCCAATGCAGTCACTGTCCATCAGTGTAGGAAGATACCACAGATTCAGTGTTTGCCTTCTCTTTGCTACAGTGTTTACCCCATGACCCCCCACACCATGTGCACTAAACATAATACCCCTCAATCTACTTCTCCTTCTCTCCCCACCCGCCTTCCCACACCTCTCACATTTGGTACAAACTAGTTCCTTCTTGGAGTCTGTCTGTGAGTCTGCTGCTATTTTTTTCCTTCAATTTTGCTACGTTCTTATACTCCACAAATGAGGGAAATCATTTGGCACTTGTCTTTCTCCACCTGGCTTATTTCACTGAGCATAATATCCCCTAGCTCCATCCGTGTTGTTACAAATGGTAGGATTTGTTTCTTTCCTACAGCTGAATAGGATTCAATTGTATATATGTACCATGTCTTCTTTATCCATTCAGCTACTGATGGACACTTAGGTTGCTTCCATATCTTGGCTAATGTAAATAGTGCTGCGATAAACATAGGGGAGTATATGTCTTTTTGACTCTGAGAAGTTGTATTCTTTGGGTAAATTCCAAGGAATGGGATTGCTGGGTCAAATGGTATTTCTACTTTTAGTTTTTTGATGAACCTCCATATTGCTTTCCACAATGGTTAAACTAGCTTACATTCCCAACAGCAGTGTAGGAGGGTTCTCCTTTCTCCGCATTCTCGCCAGCATTTGTTGTTCTTTGTCTTTTGGATGCTGGCCATCCTTACTGCTGTCAGGTGATATCTCATTATGGTTTTAATTTGCATTTCCCTCATGATTAGTGATATGGAGCATCTTTTCATGTGTCTGTTGGCCTGAATTTCTTCTTTGGAGAATTGTCTCTTCATATCCTCTGCCCATTTTTTAATTGGGTTATTTGCTTTTTGGGTGTTGAAGTGGGTGAGTTCTTTATATACTTTGGAAGTTAACCCCTTGTCGGATAGGTCATTTACAAATATATTCTCCCATACTGTAGGATGCCTTTTTGTTCTGTTGATGGTGTCCTTTGCCATACACAAGCTTTTTAGTTTGATGTAGTCCCATGTGTTCATTTTTGCTTTTGTTTCCCTTGCTCAGGGAGATGTGTTCAGGAAGAAGTTGGTCATGCTTATATTCAGGAGATTTTTGCCTATATTGTCTTCTAAGAGTTTTATGGTTTCATGACTTACATTCAGGTCTTTGATCCATTTCGAGTTTACTTTTTTATATGGGGTTAAACAATAATCCAGTTTCATTCTCTTGCATGTAGCTGTCCAGTTTTGCCAACACCAGTTGTTGAAGAGGCTGTCATTTCCCCATTGTATTTCCATGGCTCCTTTACTGTATATTATTTGATCATACATGGTTGGATTTATATGAGGGCTCTTTTGTCTGTTCCATTGGTCTATGTGTCTGTTCTTATGCCAGTACCAAATTGTCTTGACTACTGTAGCTTTGTAGTAGAGCTTGAAGTTGGGGAGCATAATCCTCCCAGCTTTATTCTTCTTTCTCAGGATTGCTTTGGCTATTTGGCGTCTTTTGTGGTTCCATATGAATTTTAGAATGATTTGCTCTAATTCGATGAAGAATGCTGTTGGTATTTTGATAGGAATTGCATTAAATCGGTAGATAGCTTTTGGTAGGATGGCCATTTTGACAATATTAATTGTCCCTATCCGTGAGCATGGGATGTGTTTCCATTTATTGGTATCTTCTTTAATTTCTCTCCTGAGTGTCTTGTAATTTTCAGTGTATAAATCTTTCAGTTCCTTGGTTAGGTTTATTTCTAGGTATTTTATTCTTTTGGATGCAATTGTGAATGGAATTGTTTTCCTGATTTCTCTTTCTGCTAGTTCACTGTTAGTATATAGGAATGCAACAGATTTCTTTGTATTAATTTTGTATCCTGCAACTTTGCTGAATTCAGGTATTAGATCTAGCAGTTTTGTAGTGGATTCTTTAGGGTTTTTTATGTACAATATCATGTCATCTGCAAAGAGGGACAGTTTAACTTCTTCCTTGCCATTCTGTATACCTTTTATTTCTTTGTGTTGTCCGATTGCCGTAGCTAGGACCTCTGGTACTATGTTGAATAGAAGTGGGGAGAGTGGACATCCTTGTATTGTTCCCAATATTAAAAGAAAAGCTTTCAACATCTCACTGTTAACTGTAATGTAGCCTGTGGGTTTGTCAAATCTGGACTTTATTATGTTGAGGTACTTGCACTCTATATCCATTTTGTTGAGAGTTTTTTCATGAATGGGTATTGAATTTTGTCAAATGCTTTTTCAGCATCTATGGAGGTGATCATGTGGTTTTTGTCCTTCTTTTTGTTGATGTAGTGGATGATGTTGATGGATTTTCAAATGTTGTACCATCCTTGCATCCATGCAATAAATCCTACTTGATCATGATGGATGATCTTTTTGATGTATTTTTGAATATGGTTTGCTAATATTTTGTTGAGTATTTTTGTATCTATGTTCATCAGGGATATTGGTCTGTAGTTT
Source organism: Smutsia gigantea (assembly GCA_032199065.1). Classification (NCBI taxonomy): domain Eukaryota; kingdom Metazoa; phylum Chordata; class Mammalia; order Pholidota; family Manidae; genus Smutsia; species Smutsia gigantea. Next base: position 24,436 of record JAVSCE010011517.1, read on the forward strand.
TTTTTTGTGCTGTCTTTCCCTGGTTTTGGTATTAGAGTGATGCTGTGCTCATAGAATGAGTTTGGAAGTATTCCCTCTTCTTCTACCCTTTGGAAAACTTTAAGGAGGATGGGTATTAGGTCTTCACTAAAGGTTTGATAAAATTAAGTGGTGTAGCCATCTGGTCCAGGGGTTTTGTTCATAGGTAGGTTTTTGATTTTCAGTTCAATTTCATTGCTGGTAATTGGTCTGTTCACATTTTCTTTTTCTTTCTGTGTCAGCCTTGAAAGGTTGTATTTTTCTAGAGAGCTGTCCATTTCTTCTAGGTTATCCAGTTTGTTAACATATAATTTTTCATAGTATTCTCTCATAATTCTTTGTATTTCTGTGATGTCTGTAGTGATTTTTCCTTTCTCATTTCTGATTCTGTTTATGTGTGTAGACTCTCATTTTTTCTTGATAAGTCTGGCTAGAGATTTATCTATTTTGTTTATTTTCTCAAAGACCCAGCTCCTGCTTTCATTGATTATTTCTATTGTTTCATTCTTCTCAATTTTATTTATTTCTGCTTTAATCTTTATTATGTCCCTCCTTCTACTGACTTTGGGCCTCATTTGTTCTTCTTATTCTAGGTTCATTAATTGTGAATTTAGACTGTTCATATGGGATTGTTCTGCTTTTCTGAGCTGGGCCTGTATTGCAATATACTTTCCTTTTAGCACAGCCTTCGCTGCATCCGATAGATTTTGCAGTGTTGATGAGTGTTGTCATTTGTCTCCATATAGTGCTTGATCTCTGTTTTTATTTGGTCATTGATCCATTGATAATTTAGAAGGGTGTTATTAAGCCTCCATGTGTTTGTGGGATTTTTCATTGTCTTTGTGTAATTTATTTCTAGTTTCATACTTTGTGGTCTGAGAAACTGGTTAGTAGAATTTCAATCTTTTTGAATTTACTGAGGCTCTTTTTGTGGCCTAGGATAAGATCTATTCTTGAAAATGTTCCATGTGCACTTGAGAAGAATGTATATTCTGCTGCTTTTGGTTGTAGATTTCTGTAGATGTCTGTTAGGTCCATCTGTTCTAATGTGTTGTTCAGTGATTCTGTCTCCTTACTTATTTTCTGTCTGGTTGATCTGTCTTTTGAAGTGAGTGGAGTGTTAAACTCTTCTAGAATGAATGTATTACATTCTATTTCCCCTTTTAAGTCTTTCAGTATTTGTTTCACATACGTAGATGCTCCTCTGTTGGGTGCATAGATATTTACAATGGTTATATCTTCTTGTTGGATTGACCCCTTTATCATTATGTAATGTCCTTCTTTGTCTCCTATGACTTTCTCTGTTTTGAAGTCTACTTTGTCTGATACAAGTACTACTAGTCCTGCTTTTTTCTCCCTATTAGTTGCATGAAATATCTTTTTCCATCCCTTCACTTTTGGTCTGTGTATGTCTTTGGGTTTAAAGTGAGTCTCTTGTAGGCAGTATATAGATGGGTCTTGTTTTTTAATTCATTCAGTGACTCTGTGTGTTTTGATTGGTGCATTCAGACCATTTACAGTTAGGGTGATTATCAGTAGGTATGTACTTATTGCCATTGCAGGCTTTAGATTCGTGGTTACCAAAGGTTCGAGGTTAACTTCCTTACTATCTAAGAGTCTAACTTAACTCACTTAACATGCTATTACAAACACAGTCTGGAGGTTCTTTTTTTCCCCTTCCTTTTTCTTCCTCCTCCATCCTTTATATATTAGGTATCATATTCTGTACTCTGTCTGTCCCTTGATTCACTTTGGGTATAGTTAATTTAATTTTGCATTTGCTTACAAATTAACTGTTTTACTTTCTTTACTGTGGTTTTATTACCTCTGGTGACAGCTATTAAACCTTCGGAAGACTTCCCTCTACAGCAGTCCCTCCAAAATACACTGTAGAGATGGTTTGTGGGAGCTAAATTCTCTCAGCTTTTGCTTCTCCGGAAATTGTTTAGTCCCTCTTTCAAATTTAAATGATAATTTTGCTGGATAAAGTAATCATGGTTCAAGGCCCTTCTGCTTTATTGCATTAAATACATCATGCCACTCCCTTCTGGCCTGTAAGTTTTCTGCTGAGAAGTCTGATGATAGCCAGATGGTTTTTCCTTTGTATGTGATCTTTTTTCTCTCTCTGGCTGCTTTTAATAATCTGTCCTTATCCTTGATCTTTGCCATTTTAATTACTATATGTCTTGCTGTTGTCTTCCTTAGGTCCCTTGTGTTGGGAGACCTGGGTACCTCCATGGCCTGAGAGACTATGTCCTCCAACCTATTGGGGAAGTTTTCACCAATTACCTCCTCAAACGTACTTTCTATCCCTTTTCTCTCTCTTCTTGTTCAGGACCCCTATAATGCAAATATTGTTCCATTTGGATTGATCAGACAGTTCTCTCAATATTCTTTCATTCTTAGACATCCTTTTTGCTCTCTGTGCCTCAACTTCTTTGTATTCCTGTTCTCTAATTTCTATTTCATTTATCATCTCCACCGTATGTAATCTGCTTTTAAAACATGCCATTGTCTGTTTTATTTCTGATACTGTTTTCTGTAATGATTGGATCTCTGTCCAGAATTCATCCCTCAGTTCTTGAATATTTTTCTGTACCTCCATTAGCATGTTAATGGTTTTTATTTTGAAATCTCTTTCAGGCAGATTCATTAGGTTGATTTTATTTGAATTTTTCTCAGGGGTGGTTGTATTCATGATTTTACGTTGAACCAGGTTCCTTTGGCATTTCATATTTGTATATGGCACCCTCTAGTGCCCAGAAGCTCTACTCTCTGGAGCTGCTCACCCTCTGAAGCAATGTTGGGAGGTGCAGGGGAGCGATATTGGAGCTAGGGCGAGGAAAGAGCTGTTTATTGCTTCCTGGCTACTTTGCCTCTGGGCCGAGCACATAGGTATAAGCCTCTGTGCTTTGTGTTAGTAGTTGCTGTAGATGGGGCTTCCCCTGCCTGGCCTAATGCCAGGGTAGGGTTTGCGAGCCAGGTGGGGCTGGCTGGGAGAAAGGCTCAGTAGGCTGCATATCATGGATGGGATCCTTGGAGCTCTGTAGCCATCCAGGGAGCTGGAGCTCCTGAAGATAGTGAAAGTTCTCAACCTGCTGGGCAGAGTGCACCCATACAATTTTGTCTACCTGTCCTTTCTCCTGAGCAGTAAGCTCTGTGCAATCCTTTCCCCTTTAGCAGCTCTCTTGCTGTTAGGAAGTGTCCCAGGCTGCCCACCTTTTTTTTGTCCCTGAGCAGCTGGATATGGATCCCTGCCTTCCACAAGCAGCTGGAATCTCAGTCTCTCCAGGTATTCTGCCTGTCTTCGCTTTCCAACTCCCTAATCATGAGAGTACCATGAAAACACCATGAAATGTAGGTTTGTGCTCCCAGATCTGATATCTGGAGTTAGGTATTCTGAAGTCCCAGGCCTCCACTCCCTCCCCACTCTGTTTCGATTCCTCCTGCTAGTGAGCTGGGGTGGGGGAATGGCTTGCATCCCACCACGTAATGGCTTTGGTACATTACCCTGTTCTGTGAGGTTTATTCTTTTTTCCAGGTATATGCAGTTTGGCACAGTCCTCTTTCCTGTTGCTGTTGTAGGCAGCATATAAATGGGTCTTGTTTTATTATCCATTCAGTAACTGTCTTTTGATTCGTGCATTCAGATCATTTACATTTAGGGTAATTATCAATAGGTATGTACTTATTGCCTTGCAGGCTTTAGATTTGTGGTTATCAAAAGTTCAAGGGTAATTCCCTTACTATCTAATAGTCAAATTTAACTTACTTCTTATACTATTACAAACACAACCTAAAGTTTCATTTTTTTCCTTGCTTTTCTTCCTCCACCATTCTATGTATGTTATGAATCATATTCTGTATTCTTTGTCTTTACTTGGATGACATCTGTTTAGCCTTAGGAATACTTCCATCTATAGGAGTCCCTCCAAAATGCCCTATAGAGGTGGTTTTTGGGAGGAAAATTCTCTCAGCTTTTGCTTCTCTGAAAATTGTTTAATCCCTCCTTCAAATTTAAATGATAATCTTGCTGGGTAGAGTATGCTTGGTTCAAAGGCCCTTCTGCTTCATTGCATTAAATATATGATGCCACTCCTTTCTAGCCTGTAAGGTTTCTGTTGAGAAGTCTGATGACAGCCTGATGGGTTTTCCTTTGTGCGTGATCTTTTTTCTCTCTCTAGCTGCTATGAAAACTCTGTTATTATCCTTGATCTTTGCCATTTTAATTATTATATGTCTTGATGTTGTCTTCCTTGGGTCCCTTGTGTTGGGAGATCTGTGCACCTCCATGGCTTGAGAGACTATCTCCTTCCCCATATTGGGGAAGTTTTCAGCAATTACCTCTCAATTACATTTTCTATCCCTTTTTCTCTCTCTTCTTCTTCTGGTACCCCTATAATGTGAATATTGTTCCTTTTGGATAGGTCACATAGTTCTCTCAATATTCTTTCATTCTTAGAGATCCTTTTTTCTTTCTGTGCCTCAGCTTCTTTGTATTCCTCTTCTCTAATTTCTATTCTATTTACCATCTCTTCTACTATATCTAATCTGCTTTTATATCCCTCCATTGTATGTTTCATTTCAGATATGGTATTTCTTAATGATTGAATCTCCATCTTAAATTCATTCCTGAGGTCTTAAATATTTTTCTGTCCCTCCATAAGCATGTTTATAATTTTTATTTTGAACTGTCTTTCAGGAAGATTGGTGAGTTTGGTTTCATTTGGCCCTCTTTCTGGGGTTTGTGAGATTTTGGTCTGAACCATGTTCTTTTGACGTTTCATATTTCTGTGTGGTTCCCACTAGTGTGCAGAAACTCCAGTCTCTGGAGCTGCTCATCCCCTAGAGTGAGGTTGGGGGTCATAGGGGAGTGGAGCTGGTGCATGGGGGAAGGAAAGATCTGTTTCTTGTTTCCCGTCTGTGGTGCCTGTCTCTAGCGTCAGAGCCAGTGGGCCAAGCACACACATGTAAGCCTCTGTGCTTTGCGTCTCTAGCTGTTGTAGGCGGGGCCTCCCTCTGGCTGGCCTAACACCTGAGTAGTGACTGCGGGTTTGTGAGCAGATGCCTGCAGGCCAGTAGGAAGGCTCGGCTGGCTGCGTGTCACAGTGGGGGGCCTCGGAGCTGAGTATGCATTCAGGGGGATGGAGCACCTGAACCTCCTCAAAGTTTCCAACCAGCTGGGCAGAGCATGCCCAGACAGCTTTGTCCAGCTCTCTCCTCCTGCACAGCAAGCTCTGTGCAAACCCCGCCCCTTCAGCAGCCCTCTCACTGCTAGGAAGCCTCTCTGACCACCTGCCCTTCCTCTGACACAGAGCGGTGGGGTGTGGATCCCCTCCTCCACAAACGGCCAGAATGTCAATCTCTCAAGCACCAAGCTCCCCAATTTCCCGAGCACCACACACTATAGGATTCTGCTTGCAAAGCACATCTCCAGGGCTAGGTGTCCAGCAGTCCCAGGCTTCCACCCCCTAACCTGCTCCATTTCTCTTCCTCCCTCCGGTGAGCTGGGTGGGGGAAGGGCTTGGGTCCCGCCTGATTAAGGCTTTTGTACATTACCCTGTTTCTTGAGGTCTGCTCTGTTCATGAGGTCTGTATGCAGTCTGGTTCAGCCTTCTTTCTTGTTGCTGTCTGAAGGTTAGTTGTATTTATTAAGTATATTTTTGTAGTGTTTGTGGTTTTGGGAGGAGCTCTCCATCTCACCTCTCATGCCGCCATCTTGAATCCTAGCCTCCATCTTTTTAATGTAGATTCACTCAGAGATTCTTATCACTCCCTGTCCATTTCATCTCTATCTCAACCATGCACTTTCCTGATTGCCCTGCCAACAGCCTTTAGCCTTCTACAGGTAATTGATACTCAGGAATCTGAATATAGTTGATGAACAGTTTAAACTTTGGAGATTTGTTTTGAGTTCTTGGTTTCTGACTTCACTGGATTTTTAAAGAATACCAGATTATCAGTATTTTTTAAATGAATATTAAAAAAGGCCTCACATTCTTCCCAAATTGCTATATTCACTTCAATTTTCATTTTATTTTGTTTTACTTTACTATATATTGTGGAGAAATGTTTCTGTTCATTTTGAGTCAGACCTTACAAAGCTGTTGAGTTTGCAAGCAAAATTATACAGAAATGCAACCCTTAAGGCAGAAAAATTAGTAATAATAACAAGAAAAAGAATAATGCTTTAAATTGCATATATTCAAATTCAAGAAATAGAAGAATTGAGCAGCAAGGATATCTATTGATTTGACGTATTTTTTTAATTGCACCATTGTGTTCATTTATGGAGCTATATAAATCTCATAAGAATAATTGAGGAGCACACGGAAACCTGATCCCTTGCATCTTCTGGGTCTCCTCTCTCTTGACTTAGCCTGAATACCAGGAAGCAGCTGTCAGTCATCCGTGGCTGTATTTACTCATCTATTGTTTCTGACACTAACCTGCCCACCTGGAAGCCCATACCAGGTGGCTGTCACCAAAAGGAAGAAGTGAGAACCGCGATGCTCTCTCACCAGTGATAATTAGGGTGACCTTTTCTTGTTTGGGTCTCTTAAAATTTTTTTTTTAAACAGAGTAAAAAAATTGGTCATCCTTTGTTCTTTTGTAATTAAAGCAATTACCTATACAAAGCAACCTTTAATGAGAGTATATTTTGTTCAAGAACAAACCTCAGGAACTAACTCTTTCAAAACACTCTTGAATAATATCTGCACATGGATGTTCCTGAAGTCAGAAAAATTTCTACATGTGTACTCAAGCATGGAGCAGTTTAGAATGAAACCCCTCCCTTATCAGGAAACCGTTCCCTGCTTCCTTTGCCTGTGAATGGTTTTGTGCAACAAACATCATGACCCAGGAACGTATCTGTTTATTCAACAGACAGAAATGATAAAATCATAACACCAAAAAGGAAAAGGGAAAATACTAAGATGTGCATTTATACAGAGTTTCATTATTGCGGTAATTACTATTACTGTTTGTATGACTGCTGTTGTAAGCAGCCATGTATTGTGAAGAAGCAAAAGGAGCCTAATTCATTTTCCCCTTTTTCCTAATACTGCTTATTACTAATTCACCATTGTTAGTCAATACCCTATTGATAGTGTAACCAAGGAGAACCACTCTGGGGTTACATTATTTTAAAAAGAATTAAGGACTTCCGGGAAGATGGCAGTATGAGCAGGGTGGCAGAAATCTCCTCCCAACACTGTATTTCTCTACGAAAACACAGCAAATACATCCACTCCTAAAAGAGAGACGAGAATACACAGGAAAGCACACAGTGTGCAACTACACCCGAGAGGACTCGGCACCCCAACAGGTGGGTAAGATACGGAGCCCCGACCTGGCAGGACCCAAGCAATCCCACACACCAGTGCACCGGTGGGAGGAGAGGACTCAGAGCCGGGAGGGAGTGGAAGCACACCCCGCGAAGTAGCCAGCCCCGGTGATCTGCGAGGGGAGCGCTGACCCACATTGCGCAGTGCAGCGGAGATTGGAGAGACAGAGGGGCAGGATCTGAGCGGGGAACGCGCCAGGGTGCTTGCGGCCGGCTCCTGGGAAGGAAAAAAAAAAAGTGCGCGCTTTCCTCAGCGGTCTTAAAGAGACAGGAGCCCAGCGGAGGAGCCAGATCGCCCCAGCACACTCAGCCCAGCAGGCTGGGAGTCCTGGGGAGTTTCAGATGCCTTAGCTGGCGACTGAGGAAGCGTAGCCATACTTACACTTCTCACTGAGATCAACAGCGTCCTATTCATTCCCACCCCTGCCAGAGCGATAAAGGGCCCTGCGGAGCGGCGCAGCCACGGCTGCGGAATAGTGGGGTAATAGCGCCATCTACAGCATTCCCATAGAATCTACGGCCCGTGGGCGTTTTTTTGTTTGTTTTCTTTTGTTTTTTGTTTTTTGTTTTCTTTCTTTTTTCTTTTTTTCTTTCTTTCTTTCTTCTTTTTTTTCTTTTTTTTTCTCTTTTTAACGTCTTAAAGAGCCCAGCTGACATACGTGGCAACTACCAGTGACCAATTCTATAGCCATGAAAAGACAGAGGAATATGGTTCAGACCAAAATCAACCAGACAACCCCAGAGAGGGAGTCTGAAGGGATGGAAATGCACAGTCTTCCTGAAAAAGAATTCAGAATAAAAGTCATAACCATGCCGATGGACCTACAGAGAAATGTGCAAGAGCTGAGGGAGGAAGTGAGGGAACTGAGGAAAGACAATGCAGAAATCAGACAAGCGATCGATGGGCTTAACAGCAGAATGGATGAGATGCAAGAGACTGTTAATGGAATAGAAATCAGAGAACAGGAATACAGAGAAGCTGAGGCAAAGAGAGATAAAAGGATTTCTAGGAATGAAAGAATATTAAGAGAACTGTGTGACCAATCCAAACGGACCAATATACGCATTATAGGAGTACCAGAGGAAGAAGAGAGAGAAAAAGTGATAGAAAGTGTCTTTGAAGAAATAATTGCTGAAAACTTTCCTTTGCTGGGGAAGGAAATGGTCTCGCAGTCCACGGAAGCCCACAGATCTTCCAGCACAAGGGACCCAAGGAAGACAACACCAAGACACATAATAATTAAGATGGCAATGATCAAAGATAAAGACAGGGTATTAAAGGCAGCTAGAGAGAGAAAAAAGATCACCTACAAAGCAAAACCCATCAGACTATCATCAGACTTCTCAACAGAAACCTTACAGGCCAGAAGAGAATGGCATGATATATTTAACGTTATGAAACAAGAGGGCCTAGAACCAAGAATATTGTATCCAGCACGATTATCATTTAAATATGATGGAGGGATTAAACAATTTCGAGACAAAGGAAAGTTGAGAGAGTTTGCCTCTCATAAACCACCACTACAGGATATCTTAAATGGACTGCTCTAGATGGAAGCACCCGTAAGGCTAAAAAGATGTCACCAGAGAAAATAAAATCATAGCAAAGAAAGCAGACCATCCAAATACTAACTAAAGGCAAAGAATAAAAACCTATTATAGAAAGAATGGAGGAGGAGGAATAAGAATAAGAAGGGAGAGAAATAAAGAAACATCAGACTGTGTTTACAATAATGTAACAAGAAAGTTAAGTTAGATTGTTAGAGAGTAAAGAAGCAACCCTTGAACCCTTGGTAACCACGAATCTAAAGCCAGAAATGGCAATAAGTACATATCTATCAATAATCACCCTAAATGTAAATGGACTGAATGCACAATCAAAAGACACAGAGTAACAGAATGCATAAAAAAGCAAGACACATCTATAAGCTGCCTACAAGAAACTCACCTCAAATCCAAAGATATACACAGACTAAAAGTGAAGGGATGGAAAAAGATACTTCGTGCAAACAACAAAGAGAAAAAAGCAGGTATTGCAGTACTTGTATCAGACAAAATAGACTTCAAAACGAAGAAAGTAGCAAAAGATAAGAAGGACGTTACATAATGATAAAGGGGTGAGTCCAACAAGAAAATATAACCATTATAAATATATATGCACCCAACACAGGAGCGCCAGCATATGTGAGACAAATACTAACACAATTAAAGGAGGAAATAGACAGCAATGCATTCATCTTAGGAGACTTCAACACACCACTCACTCCAGAGGACAGATCAACCAGACAAAAAATAAGTAAAGACACAGAGGCTCTGCACAACACACTAGAACAGATGGACCTAACAGACATCTACAGAACTCTACACCCAAAAGCAACAGGATACACATTCTTCTCAAGTGCACATGGAACATTTTCCAGAATAGACCACATACTAGGCCACAAAAAGAACCTCAGTAATTTCAAAAATATTGAAATCCTACCAACCAACTTCTCAGATCACCAAGGTATAAACTAGAAATAAATTTTAGAAAGAAATCAAAAAGGCTCACAAATACATGGAGACTTAACAACACTCTACTAATTAATCAGTGGGTTAACGACCAAATCAAAACAGAAATCAAAGAATATATGGAGACTAATGACAACAACAACACAAAGCCACAACTTCTGTGGGACGCAGCAAAGGCAGTTCTAAGAGGAAAGTATATTGTAATCCAGGCCTACTTAAAGAAGGAAGAATATTCTCAAATGAATAGCCTAAAGACACAATTACTGAAATTGGAAAAAGAAGAACAAATGAGGCCCAAAGTCACCAGAAGGAGGGACATAATAAAGATTAGAGAAGAAATAAATAAAATTGAGAATAATAAAACAATAGAAAAAATCAATAAAACCAAGAGCTGGTTCTTTGAAAAGATAAACAAAATAGATAAACCCCTAGCCAGACTCATTAAGAGAAAAAGAGAATCTACACACATAAACAGAATCAGAAATGAGAAAGGAAAAATCATGAAGGACCACACAGAAATACAAAGAATTATTAGAGAATACTATGAAAATCTATATGCTAACAAGCTGGAAAACCTAGAAGAAATGGACAACTTCTTAGAAAAATACAACCTCCCAAGACTGACCAAGCAAGAAACAGAAAAACTAAACAGACCAATCACCAGCAACGAAATCAAATTGGTAATCAAAAAACTACCCAAGAACAAAACCCCCGGGCCTGATGGATTTACCTCTGAATTGTACCAGGCATATAGAGAAGAAATAACACCGATTCTCCTTAAAGTTTTCCAAAAATAGAAGAGGAGGGAATACTTCCAAACTCATTCTATGAAGCCAGCATCACTCTAATATCAAAACCGGGCAAAGACCTCACCAAAAAAGAAAATTACAGACCAATATCCCTGATGAACGTAGATGCAAAAATACTCAACAAAATATTAGCAAAACCGAATTCAAAAATACATCAAGAGGATCATACACCATGATCAAGTGGGATTCATCCCAGGGATGCAAGGATGGTACAACATTCGAAAATCCATCAACATCATCCACCACATCAACAAAAAGAAGAACAAAAAACCACATGATCATCTCCATAGATGCTGAAAAAGCATTTGACAAAATTCAGCATCCATTCCTGATTAAAACTCTCAACAAAATGGGTATAGAGGGCAAGTACCTCAACATCATAAAGGCCATATATGACAAACCCAGAGCTAACATCATACTTAACAGAGAGAAGTTGAAAGCTTTTCATCTAAGATCCGGAACAAGACAAGGATGCCCACTCTCTCCACTGTTATTCAACATAGTACTGGAGGTCCTAGCCACAGCAATCAGACAAAACAAAGACATACAAGGCAGCCAGATTGGTAAAGAAGATGTCAAATTGTCACTATTTGCAGATGACATGATACTGTACATAAGAAACCCTAAAGACTCCATTCCAAAACTACTAGAACTAATATCTGAATTCAGCAAAGTTGCAGGATACAAAATTAACACACAGAAATCTGTTGCTTTCCTATACACTAATGATGAACTAACAGAAAGAGAAATCAGTAAAACAATTCCATTCACAATTGCGTCAAAAAGAATAAAATACCTGCCAATAAACCTAACGAAGGAAGTGAAGAACCTGTACTCTGAAAACTACAAGACACTCCTAAGAGAAATTAAAGAGGACCCTAACAAATGGAAATGCATCCCATGCTCTTGGCTAGGAAGAATAAATATTGTCAAAATGGCTATACTAACTAAAGCAGTCTACAGATTCAATGCAATCCCTATCAAACTACCAACAGCTTTCTTCAATGAACTGGAACAAATAATTCTACAATTCATATGGAACCACAGAAGACCCCGAATAGCCAAAGCAATCCTGAGAAGGAGGAATAAAACAGGGGGAATTACGCTCCCTGACTTCAAGCTCTACTACAAAGCCACAGTAATCAAGACAATTTGGTATTGGCACAAAAACAGACCCACAGACCAGTTGAACACAATAGAAAATCCAAACATCAACCCAACCATATACAGTCAATTAATATTTGATAAACGTGCCTTGGATATACAATGGGGAGATGACAGCCTCTTCAGCAGCTTGTGTTGGAAAAACTGTACAGCTACATGTAAGAGAATGAAACTGGACTACTGTCTAGCCCCATGCACAAAGGAAAACTCAAGGTGGATCAAAGACCTGAATATAAGTCATGAAAGCATAAAACTCTTAGAAAAAAACATAGGCAAAAATCTCTTGGTCATAAACATGAGCAACTTCTTCATGAACATATCTCCCTGGGCCAGGGAAACAAAAGCAAAAATGAGCAAGTGGGACTATATCAAGCTGAAAAGCTTCTGTATAGCAAAGGACACCATCAGTAGAACAAAAAGACATGCTACAGTATGGGAGAATATATTCTTACAAAACTTATCTGATAAAGGGTTGACATCCAAAATATATAAAGAACTCATGCACCTTAACAAACAGAAAGCAAATAATCCAATTAAGAAATGGGCAGAGGACATGAATAGACACTTCTCCAAAGAAGAAATTCAGATGGCCAACAGGCACATGAAAAGATGCTCCACATCGCTAATCAGAGAAATGCAGATTAAAACCACAATGAGATATCACCTCACACCAGTGAGGATGGCCAACATCCAAAACACAAACAACAACAAATGTTGGTGAGGATGTGGAGAAAAGGGAACCCTCCTACACTGCTGGTGGGAATGCAAATTAGTTCAACCATTGTGGAAAGCAGTATGGAGGTTCCTCAAAAAACTCAAAATAGAAATACCGTTTGACCCAGGAATTGCACTCCTAGGAATTTACCCTAGAATGCAGCAGCCCAATTTGAAAAGGACAGATGCACCCCTATGTTTATTGCAGCACTATTTATAATATCCACGAAATGGAAGCAACCTAAGTGTCCATCAGTAGATGAGTGGATAAAGAAGATGTGGTACATATACACAATGGAATATTATTCAGCCATAAGAGGAAAACAAATCCTACCATTTGCAACAACATGGATGGAGCTAGAGGGTATTATGCTCAGTGAAATAAGCCAAGGCAAAAAAGACAAGTATCAAATGATTTCACTCATATGTGGAGTATAAGAACAAAGAAAAAATACTGAAGGAACAAAACAGCAGCAGACTCACAGACCCCAAGGACGGACTAATAGTTACCAAAGGGAAAGGGACTGGGGAAAATGGGCGGGAAGGGAGGGAGAAGAGGGAAAAAGGGGCATTACGATTAGCAGATGTAATGTTGGGGGCACGGGGAGGGCAGTACAACTCAGAGAAGACAAGTAGTGATTGTATAGCATCTCACTACGCTGATGGACAGTGACTGTAATGGGGTTGGTGGGGAGGATCTGATGAAGGGGTAGTTTAATAACCGTAATATTGCACATGTAATTGTAGATGAATGATAAAATAAATTATATTTAAAAAAATAAATAAAACAAATAAAAAAAATAAAGAAAATAAAAAGCATTAAATCCAGAATTAAAATAACAACAAAACTTCATAATATATCATCATCAATATGGGTGGATGGAGTTGTGCAAATATTTGCAACTTCAAGTCAAAAAACTGTGTATCATAGATTTCTTTAATTCTTTCTGTTTGATCTTAGAACAAAACAAACAAAACGCCAAAAGCATCTTGACTATATACTTTCTCTTACTGTAAAGGAAAACCGAACTGGAAAAAATGTAAAGCTAAAATAAATGGCATTGGTGCTCATTGTTTGCCAAATGCACCCTTCCTTTTGTACAGTAGCCTCTTTGACTGGAGATTTGTCCTAATGCAGTCATAGCGTCACAATATCTTCCGACAATATCTACACTAGCCCCATACTATAATCAATCCATTTCATTATTTCTTTACAGAAATATAAGATTATAAAAAAGGCAAGTACTTCCTCAAAGATGAGCTAAATGTATCAAGTAGGAAAGAGGGAACATATGCATGTACCCGGAAAATAGGTCTTTTTTTGCCTGTTAGACCCCAATCTAAGCTGTAGAAATTGTCCTATATTTTATGAAATTTGTGCTCCAGAGAAGAAACTTGAAAATGCAGTGCTAAGTTCATTTTATATATTTCACCTACAAGCTCTCACCAGTCTCTGAGAGATTTTCTTTTCCTCTCTACTCTCACAAGGGTTAGAGATTAAGCTGTGGGCAATCATGAGCTAACATAGCAAAATGGAATTTCTACTAGTACGAAAAGAATGCTTTTTACTAGCTGGTCAGAAGAGCACCCATGTTTGCATAAAAGTGTGAGTTATCCATTGGTTAAGATGGTACTGAACACTTAGTCTCTCTCCATGCCAATGTTTAAGCATTAGCCAGTTCATTCAATGATACCTACAGAGAACTCTGTGTGCATGGCATACAAAGAATTATAAGCACATTCAGGACAAGGCATTCATTATTATCACGACCTGCATAGCCAAGGGAATGAGGACCCACCAGGTCCACAGTGCGGATCCTAGCTCTGTCCGGTTTTGAGATATGTAGTCTTGAGAAAGTCACTTTATTTTCTCATCTTTGGTTTTGTAGGACTAAATTCGATGTGATAGAGGGTATATCTACTTCCTGAAGCTTGCCTTCTATATTTAAAACCTTTTATTCTTTTTGGTGACCTTCCTCCCCAGTCCTATGAATTTTCACTAACCAACAAACAGTTCTAGGAAAATACTTTTCAGTTTGTTATGGGATTATACCCATGACCCCAGAATAAGAGGCATGAAAACAGAAAGGATGTCCAGCCTAGAATGTCCACTGAAGTTGAAAACTGACGCCTAAGCCAAAACCACAAAGACTATCCTCTGTCCCGGAAGTCAGCAAATAGTAGCCTTTGAACCATGTATATACACTTTTAAATGGTTGAAAAAAGTCAAAAGAAGAATATATATCATGCCATGTGAAAACTATACAGAATTCAAAATTCAGTGTCCATAAGTAAAGGTTTATTGGAACACAGCCACATTTGCTAGCATATGTATTGTCTATGGCTACTTTCATATCACAATAGCAGAACTGACTGGTTGTTACAGATCACGGTCACAAAACCTAAAATATTATTTGGCCCTTTACAAAAAATAAATCGCTAACACCTACCCCACTCTAAAAAAACCCTGACCCTGCTCCAGTCAGGGGCTGCCTGGCTGCTCTGCACTCCTAGTGCACATCCACTCACTCACGTCGGTTAAATCATCCTTTTCGCTCAGCTCCTGTGCATGTATTACAAGCATGAAGTATCCACAAGAGGGTGTTAATGCAAAGTTTACTAATATTTAAAGCACTTGGGGGAGAGCTTGGTGCACAGAGACAATGTAAGCTACTATGGTTGTTATTCTTATTTACTTACATAATTATTGATACATTTATTGATACAGTAAATATATATTATACTCTTATTGTGTGTAGTTGTATAGGCAGGGAGCCATGAGGCACTAAGGGACATGAAGGTGTAACTGACACATTCCCAAATTTCCTAGAGCTCATACTCTAAATCATGCCTATTAAATAACAATAAAGGCAAAGTAGAGTAGAGTCATAAAGAATTGCAGATGAAATACTATGAGATTTAGAAGGCAAGAGGAGAGGAAAGGTGAAATCAGGGAATGTCTGCAGAAGAAAATATTTGAGCTGACCACATCTTTCATCCTTCACCTTTTTACAACCACTCCTAAGGCCTTAGTCCAAACCTTCTCATTACCAATAACTGCATCCCCTTCATAATCCTATTTTCAAGTATTGCATCTCCAACTATGACTTGTCTTTTCATCTAGCTCCCCTTATTACTCTTATTCCAGTAATTCACAGGGACCTACATTTCAATTAATTGATCCCACCACTTTCTTATCACCCCTTACCCTTACCACAGCTTTAATTTCCAACTACCAATTTAATTATCTGGTCCTTCATTAAAATTATTCCCTTTCTTATACCCTCAACTCCATCAGTAACTAAATCCAACTTTCCATCTATCTAGGGATTGCTCCTTTGCAACCCAACATTTCTAGAAAAAAACACGTAACCATGATGATCGGTCTTACTTTCAATTCATGATCAGTAACCTCAAGGGCTCATTAGTGCTGCCCAACAGCTGTGCTATATTTCTCTAGTCCATCCATTACCCCTCTTCGCAAACCTTCACATATCCTCTTTATTATCTCAGCTAATCTCCTTCCTTACTCCATATATTTCATTAAAAGTAGTAGCAATCAGAAGAGAAATTCCAAAAACCCTACCAATAGAGCCCCTGACCCCAGCCTCTATGCCCACATTCTCTGTATCCCCCATTACTCTTGTGTGAATCACCTATGCTTCTATTGAGACCACCATTTGGTCACTAGATCCTATTCCCTTGTACTTACTCATGAGTACTCTACCAATTCTCCACTCTTTATCCTGCACATGAAAATGTCCTTCTCTACTAGATTATTTCCACAGCATATGAATATTTCTCCCATCTCTGTTTTTTTTTCTTTTCCTTACCTTCCTCTCCAGGTACAACCCAAGCTTTCTGCTCCCCTTCAGAATAGAAATTCTCTAAAACACCCAATTTCTAGTTCTTCTTCTGTTCTTTCTTGGACCTCCAAAGAAGCTCTCACATCATCACCCCCTTAAAACTACTCTTTCAGGGTTCCCAGGAATTCCATGTTGCACATACAGTGGTCAATTCTCATTCCACATCCAACTTGACCTCTCAGCATTTGACACAGTTAATTATTCCAATTTTCTCTGAAGCATTTTTTCATTTGTATTTGGCTTTCAGGAGATCATGCTTAAGTAGGTCTTCACCTTCCTCACTGGTTTCTTCTCAGAGTCATGCTTTCACCCCCACATGACTCAGGTGCCATGAGGCTCAGACAGTGGACCTCTTCCTTTTTCTGTTCTCATTTCTTTGATGATTTAGTGAAGTTTTATTTCTTGACATACCATCAAAGGCTGATAATTCCCACCCAGACCTCTCCCTGGAGCTCCAGACTCAGATACAACAGATTTTAACACTTAGATTCTAATGAGCATCTCAAATTTAATGATCCAAACCAGTCTTGATATTCCTGTTAATTATCTTACACACTTTTTTCCATCTTAGTAGATGCCATCCAAGTGCTTAAGATAGAAACTTCTTTGTTTCATAGTCCACATCTAATCCATTAGGATTGACTATTAACTCCATCTTCAAATTACAGCCAACTTCTTCACCATTATTACCCTTGTTCCTGCCACAATATTCTCTCACTTCCATTATGTCAATGTCTTTCTGACTGCCATTTCCTTTGCCCATTTCCCTTAAAGGTAATTCTCAACACAGTAGCCAGAATGATCTCTTTGAAGCTTAAGTTTGATCATGTCATACTCCTTTCCAAATTCTCTAATGGCTGGCTGTTTTTCCCTGGATAAAAGTCAAATCCTTGCTGAGACCTTTCAAGGCTGTTCTCCCCCTCCCCCACTCCTCGTAAGGCTCTGAAAGTATCTTCTACTCTAAGTTCACTCCATTCTAGTCACACCCTGGCCACCTTGCAAGTCTTAAAATTCACCAGCCATATTTACATTTTAAGATTTTTATATATTCTGTTACCTGTACCTGGAATGTTGTTCCCACTGATAGCTGCATGCTTTGCTCCTTCACTTCATTCAGCTCACTGATCAAAGGTCATCTCAGTAATTACACTGCCCTGCTGTAACTCTGTGGGGAAAATATGTCTCCAGCCTGGGGCAAATAACCTTTGAAGCCGAAATCAGTCAAAGGGAGAATAAAGTAGGAGAAACCTGTTTATTGCTTACAACCAGTGGTCTACTTCTGCTCACCAGGCTCCAAAAAAAGGCCAACCAACCTCTCCATTCCAGGTGTGCACTTGCTCTCCACCCCCTTTGTAATCACCTATTGATATGGAGATGGACTACTTTTCTCCACCCCTTGGAAAAACCTACTGATTTGGAGATATCAGTAGGCCAGGCAAGAGACTCTGGAAATATTGCGGTTTTACCCACACCTACACATCCTCCCAGACGGGAAGTAGTTTGCAAAGGGATTCCCAAAGGTCCCTCTAGGGGTCCCATATGGATACTTGTCTGAGGGGTGGGCACAGGGTGAGACCCCTAGGCTTAGTAGTGAGTGACTACTATGGAACTGAGAATGGCACAGGAGTGCTAAAAGCCTTTAATTTTCCATTGTAGCCATGTTAGCACCTTCTTCATCTTGTTACTATCTTCAAAATCTGATGCAAGACTGGAAAGACCATGCCTTAGGAGTTAGGACCACACCCTGTTCTTCAAAATTTAAAAGGAGGCATGGTAAGATTCAAAGGGGAGATGTTTCAAAGTTAGGTTTTCCCCAGTTATAGATGATTGAAAAATACCTTGAGCTTTCCACAGATCTGCCCTAAAAGCATAGAGCAGGCAAGCTTACACACTGTCAAGATGACTAGCTAGTAACTTAATTGTTTGCTAGAATAAAATCAATACTCCTGAGGGAGAAAATAGACTCCAGAACCTCTATAACATATCATGTGCTATACTTAGTATTCAACCAAAATTACTCTGTATGTAAAGAAATAGGAAAATATGGCCCATAGTAAAGAAAAAGAAGTTAATAGAAACTGAATCCTAGGTGGCCCACATGCAGGATTTAGCAAGAACTTTAAAGAACCTGTGATAAATATGTTCAAAAAAGTAAAAGAAAAATATATTCAAAGAGGGTAGCATTAGGATGTGTTCCAGATATGGACAATTTGGTGGCTTGCCAGTATCATTTATTATCCATATCTAACACTCTGCCATTTTTCTGCTTTTTTAATATGTTGATGACATATTTATAGGCTGCCAGGGAAGATGAGAGATTTGAGAAAAAGAGAAAGGATTTAATGGAGCAAGGTCTCCCTGTAGATGGGTGGGAATCAAATGGAATGGAAAGTGTAGGATTCATTTTAGAAAGTTGAGGAGAGAATTCTTCCTCTGAAGCAGGAGAAGAAAATGAGTACAGATTTAACCTAAGATAAATGTTCAGCTTAACTCAGAAAGAAGACTAGTTGGGAACCTCATATTGAACGTGTACTTTGCCTCCTGCTTTATAGGATGCAAGATTATCTGCAGAAAATGAGGGGGCAAAATTTAGTGAAACTGAGGAAATATTAGAATACAAATATAGGAAAAGACATAACAAGTTAGCAATTTGTTAATTATATTTTTGCTTTAATTTGAAGTCATAACTTTTTTTTAATATAAAATACATGTGTAAAGTCTCCCCAAGATATAGATTAATTATAATTTAGGTTATCTGCTCATCCAGAGCTAGAAGATTATATTAAGAGCTATTTGATTTCTATTCTATAGCTCTTTACCAGTTTATCTACTAATTTAGTCTCTCTATATATAATCTCACTTATTTTGTTTCAAGAGCTTTGAAAATTATAGAAGGGAATCAGAAAGTGGCAAGCACTAGTGAGAAGAAGGAAGCAAGTCCAGGTTGATGGCAGAATTTGGCCTCCAAGGTCAACTGAGAATCAGTCCTCTACGTGCCAGAACTGAAGAGAGTAAATAAGTAATGGTGACCGGGAGCCAGATTTTCATTACCATAAAGAAGTTTCCAACAACTAGACCTGTCCAAGTGGACTTCCATATCATAAGTTAATAAAAATATTCAAGCAAAGGATAGACATCATGTCTGTCCACTTTAAAGGAAATTTCTATCTTGAATTGTACTGAGTAATGGCCTCTAAGATTCCCTTCTGATTCTATAATAAACTATTATCAATAATAAAGCTGCTTAAAGTTTTCTTTCTTAAAATATAGGCTCTAGACCAAAGTATACTGATTTAATGTTTCCAGTTCCCACTTTCTTTGTGATCATTGTTAATTCATAACAACCCATTCTTGGTCATATAATAGTTTAAATGTCATTTACGTGGCTAATTCTTTTTTTTTTCTTCCTGTAATGAGCATAATAGGGATAAAAATGTTATGATGAATCATAAACTTAAATTTTCAGAGCCAGAGCAAGCCTTAATCACACAGACTTCAACATTTTGCAGGAAGAAAACCTAAGCTCTGAAGAGGCCAAGTGAGTTGCCAATGCTCCCACTGCATAGAACTTCCTTGGACCCTATTCCAAGGATCCATAGAGCTGTTTCTGTTGTACATGCAGGCTCTTGCCCAAGTTAATTTCCATGAATTTTTCTGCAATGTGTTTATTTCAAATATCTAATTTATTTCAGTACTATAGGATCATGTTGGATAACTAGGAACATGCATCAAATTGAACCAAAATGAAATTTTATAATGCAGTCTAAAGATGCAATTCAGTTTTGCAGCTTCGTCTGAACACAGTTTTAAGATTTTAAAATGGACTTTAAAAAAAGTTTCGTCTTACATTTTCAGAGACAGATATCAATAAAATCATAATGCTTTCAAATAATGGTGTAGATAAAATGTTTTCATTTGCAATAGAGTAATTTAATTACTGATTTTATCATTATAACTTGGCTTTTATTAGCAAAATTGGCACAGTCTGCCTCATTAAGTTGTATTTGAGAAGCACATCTCCTTTCCCTCTGGTTTACTAATTCAGGATACAAGAATCCTGAGCCTCATGTCAGCTTCTCCTGACATCAGCCACAGACCACACTGGAGCCAGACGGCTGTGGTGCCACCACCGTGAATTGGATTAGAACTCAAAAGCTAAATAGTGTCTGGTTATGCTAGATCAATATTAGAATTGGAAGCGGCAATTTGAGCACACGCCCAGTGTCTTCTCCTTCCCTTGACTGACTATGGAGGTACAAGTGATGGCCGGAAGTGACTGATGGCCAGGTAAATATTAAGCCCATTATCAAACCAGGGAAAGGTTATATGTCAATGTGTAAGTCACTTTAGCCCTCTGGGTCTTGGTTTTGTTATCTTTAAACTGAGGGAACTGGACCCTATGATCTCCAAGGATTACCCACTCAAAAATTACATTAATGAACCTACAATAGCCCCTGGGGTGTACTGATAACCAGAAATTACATGGACAGCCGCCAGACAGCACATATAGCTAAATGGACTCCCATATATTTCATTATTGTTTAATCTTCTTTCTAAGGTTTCCAGTTTTGCTCTAATCACTGGAAGAAATTGAGTATGTTGGGAATAAGCTCATATGGTGGAACTGAAGAGGAATATGGCTGTTTCTTTATAAATACACTGAGTGCTGTGATTTTCTAATTTTATGGCTTAACTAACCCCTTAGAAATTGGATGAAAATTGTAAATTGTCCCTCCCCAGAAATCACACAGCCACCCAAATTTTGCTTTAATTTCAGAGAGCCCATGGGCCTTTCTAGAGCCATCTCTGTCCCCTTTGAAATATCCCTGTTTTGATGGGTGTATATATATGGTGGGCTTCTCATAGCAGTATTATAATGTGATAGAAAGAGCATGAGCTTTGGAATTAGACCTCCGAGCTTTGTTGCACAGAGATGTGAGACCAGGAAGGTGGTTAATCCCTGTGAGTCTATTTCCACCTATAAAATAGGAAGATAAGTCCTTCACAGGGTTTGGGTTATATGAGATTGTAATAACATTACCCAACACCATGCTTGATACATAAGCATTCAACAAATCTTTTTCCTACTTCCTTTAAAAAGTGTGACTAGTTAATAGTTTAGGTGAAAGTTTTAGAGAGCATCTAATGAAATTTGAGAATTATAAAGTATCAAGTGTTAGAAGGTAAGCTATCTAATATCCCATAAAATTTTTCACTGAAAGTTCTGCAACTTGAGATATTGGACAGTTGGAATGAGCCTGGGGTCATCTTCAGGGTCCCACCACCTACTCTTGTGTATTTGATGGCCTGCTATGGTTGAGCCTGTGTCTAGTGTAGGACTTCATGCAGACCAGGAACTGTCTTGAGCACCAGCCTCATCTCTCTTGCCCATCAAAACCCATCTGTCCTGTGTTCCCACCCTCAACACTTTACTCCCTCCAACTTATTTAAGTATTAAGAGTGGAAAATAAAATACTACTAACTACTTCTCCACCTTTTTAACTGCTGCCTTCAGTACTTGTTACCCAGAGAAGTGACAAGCCTCATGAAATGGCTCAATCCCTCATTTCTGAATTGTTGCTTAACAAGCAACCACCTGTGGGCCTCTCTTTTTATACTCTGGGAAAAGGAATGGGAGGGTTGGTCAAAGCTGCATGTATCTTGCTTCAGACATATCTCTTCTTGTTGGATTAGAATAAAATATTTTTTAAAAAGCACTTTTAAAGTGCTGTTTATAAAAATATTAGGGAAGTGCTTAGGAATGTATACTATTTCCATCCTCCCAGTTTATTTTCTATTCCAAGAGAAACAAACAGATCTGAGCAGTCTTCCTTCTTATCCTTTTCTATGTTAGTACTTTGAATTCCATGAAAAACACAGTCTACATCCAGTCCTGCCCCTTGCAGAGGCAAGGGAGCCCACAGCCCTAGACTGTGGGGAAGCAGAAGGCTGCACAGGCAGCGGCACTGAAGATCACCCAGGAACTCAGAGTGTGGTACCGGTGTCTGTGGGGCCACGGATGACACGCACAGCCAAAGAACCAGGCGACAGAGGTTCCCTGCCCCAATCATAGTGCCTGCGGTTGAGGAAAGTGGACATTCATGATGGACGGTCTGGTAGAAATCACTCATTTTTATCACTTCCATGCTTATAATTATTAAGTTACCCACCAAGAAACTGTTAGTTATTTGACATTTTTTTTCATGCTTCTTGACAGGCCAGTTTTTTCTGTGCCATGTTTGCCATTTCTGAGATTTTGTGTCAATACACACATGGCTGTGCTTAGGGCCCAGACTAGCATGTTTGCGGCAAGACAATGAATATGCCATAAAACATGGGAGCCACTGTTCTCTGCAGAAAAGATAAAGACAGGTACCCAAAAGTGCATCTAGTAAGCAACTAGACATACTTTTTCCAATTGAAACTGAATTTCCTCTAGTATATTTGGACTTGGAACTAATATTTGAGTTTTGAGTATGGATAAGAAGCTTAGCTGGCAAATTACTTCAGTAATTTCAAATAAAGATGTTTTATATACCCTTTTGATGCTTTTTGATCAACAAAAATTGGAGCAAATGTTTCATTTGAAAAAAGCTGGCACTTGTCACCTATCACAGGTCCTTGGTAACATATCTATGAGGCAGAAAAATACTGACATAAATTCTGGCAAATTATTGTCCTTAAGCCTGCATGATCAGTATTAATGTTGTTTTCAATTCATCCTAATTTGATGCACTTCTGAGAATTTTTGAAAAAGAAACCCACACATTGCACTTTAAAATGAAAAATGACAATCAGTAATTGTTTTTCTTGCTTCTGTCATGAAAAGACTTGACTTATATATAGTTCCTAATGCTTCTCCACTTAATTTAACAAGTTAAAAGTGAGAAGAGAGAAATTTGACTCCTTTTATTTTCAAAAACTAACTTTTCACCTTTCATAAACTCAAATTCTTGCTAAATGCTCCCTAAGTTTTAAACCTCTCTAAATTTTAGCCTTTTTCCTTTAGGAAAATTTAGGGCATCAACAAGTAGTAGAGAAGTAAAAACTCACTGATACCTGAGAAATTAAGCTACTTGCTTTTCCAATAGACAGAGCTGATGCCAGCTCTGCTCCAGACACAGGCAACTTGAGCTATAAGGCTGAGCATAAGACCGAGTAGGATTGGTCTCAGTGTAACACATCCTCAGGGTAAACGCCGTAAAGTTTCCAGTGGACTTCAGAAACTACCAGATGAGAGTACTCATTTTTAATTTTGTTACTAATGTCAGGATAAGTAGTCTTTCTACTCACTTTCCAGTCATCTGTGACAATACCAAACTTACCCTCACCTCCAGACATCACATCCCTAAAATATTTCTCAACTCTTATCTTAATGGACAACCTTGCTGCGTTTGGCAAATAAAATCTCCTTAATCTTTAGCTCTTTCTCCTATCATGATTCCTTCCTATCAGCAATTAAGCATGGTTAAACCTTTATATGAGTGGGGAGGAAGAGGAATGAGTAGGGTATAACCAAGATAACCGGATCTGGCAGCTGGTAGTTGGCAATGTCATTAACTGAGAGAATAGAAAGTAGAAAGCAAATCTCAAAGTGAAGTGAGTGTGATGAGTTCAGATTGGGATCCTTGTGTTTTAGGAACCTGTAGGACATGTGGTTGTATCTGTCAAGCAATTGGATATTAAGTCTATTTGCCAAGACTGGTAGTAGGTTGCAGTATGGAAGCTACCAAAATATAAATGATATTTTACCCATAAGACTAAAAGAGATCACCCAACGATAGCATGTAGAACGAGAAGACAAATGACCCAGAGATGGGATCCTGAAATGCACCAAGAATGGGTGGGAAGGGAAAACAGCCTCAAAAGAGGTCAGAAGATACGTTCAGAAGGAAAGAAGAGACCCAGTACAGAAAGGTGTCATGAAAATCAAAGAGTAAAGGAAATACATGGTCCATGGTATTAACTGTATTTAGTATGATGAGATTTTTTTTTTGCTTTAACTACTGTTTAATTATGAAATATTCCATATTTGCAAAAGAAAATGATTATACATGTATATAGCAATAATAATAAAATTAATACCATGTTCTATTGCTTAGTTGAAAAAGTAAGGCTGAGATAGCGAGGGCGGTCCATTCTCCCACTTTTCAATAATAGGAATTTGGTACCGGCACAAATGGTTGGCCAGCTACACACTACATTTCTAGCCTCCTTTGCAGCTAGGTGTTGCCATGTGACTGGATTCTGGCCAATGGGATAAAAGCAGAAGTGAAATGTACAACTTCAGTTTGTGCCCTTCAAGTGAAGGGGCATAGCATCCCGTTCTCTTTTTCCCCTTCCAATTGCTTGGAAATTGTGGCCAGCTGTTTTTGACTAAAAGGACAAGAAAAAAATCCTAACGGTGGCACACTAATAATGTGTTCCCCACACCTTGAAGCTACAATACTAGCTTAGAAATTCTGCTCAGATATTTTTTTAATATAATTTATTTTCGTATCATTAATCTACAATTACATGTGCAATATTATGTTTATTACACTACCCTTTCATCAGCCCCCCCCCCACCAACCCCATTACATTCACTGTCCATCAGCGTAGTGAGATGCTATAGAATCACTACTTGTCTTCTCTGAGTTGTACAGCCCTCCCCATGCCCCCCCAACATTACATCTGCTAATCATAATGCCCCTTTTTCCCTCTTATCCCTCCCTTGCCACCCATTTTCACCAGTCCCTTTCCCTTTGGTAACTATTAGTCCGCTCTTGGGTTCTGTGAGTCTGCTGCTGTTTTGTTCTTTCAGTATTTTTTCCTTGTTCTTATACTCCACACATGAGTGAAATCATTTGATACTTGTCCTTTTCGGCTTGGCTTATTTCACTGAGCATAATACCCTCTAGCTCCATCCATGTTGTTGCAAATGGTAGGATTTGTTTTCTTCTTATGGCTGAATAATATTCCATTGTGTATATGTACCACCTCTTCTTTATCCATTCATCTACTGATGGACACTTAGGTTGCTTCCATTTCTTGGCTATTGTAAAGAGTGCTGCAATAAACATAGGGGTGCATCTGTCTTTTTCAAATTGGGCTGCTGCATTCTTAGGGTAAATTCCTAGGAGTGGAATTCCTCGGTCAAATGGTATTTCTATTTTGAGTTTTCTGAGGAACCTCCATACTGCTTTCCACAATGGTTGAACTAATGTGCATTCCCACCAGCAGTGTAGGAGGGTTCCCTTTTCTCCACATCCTCGCCAACATTTGTTGTTGTTTGTGTTTTGGATGTTGGCCATCCTCACTGGTGTGAGGTGATATCTCATTGTGGTTTTAACCTGCATTTGTCTGATGATTAACGATGTGGAGCATCTTTTCATGTGCCTGGAGGCCATCTGATTTTCTTCTTTAGAGAAGTGTCTGTTCATGTCCTCTGCCCATTTCTTAATTGGATTATTTGCTTTTTGTTTGTTAAAGTGCGTGAGTTCTTTATATATTTTGGATGTCAACCCTTAATCAGATACGTAATTTATGAATATATTCTCCCATACTGTAGGAGGTCTTTTTGTTCTACTGATGGTATCCTTTGCTGTACAGAAGCATTTCAGCTTGATATAGTCCCACGTGTTCATTTTTCCTTTTGTTTCCCTTGCCGGGGAGATATGTTCATAAAGAAGTTGCTCATGTTTATGTCCAAGAGATTTTTGCCTATGTTTTTTTCGAAGAGTGTTATGGTTTCATGACTTACATTCAGGTCTTTGATCCACCATGACTTTACCTTTGTGTATGGGGCTAGACAGTAGTCCAGTTTCATTCTCTTACATGTAGCTGTCCAGTTTTGCCAACACCAGCTGCTGAAGAGGCTGTCGTCTCCCCATTGTATATCCAAGGCTCCTTTATCAAATATTAATTGACTGTATATGTTTGGGTTAATGTTTGGATTTTCTATTCTGTTCCACTGGTCTGTGGATCTGTTTTTGTGCCAATACCAAATTGTCTTGATTACTGTGGCTTTGTAGTAGAGCTTGAAGTCAGGGAGAGTAATTCCCCCTGTTTTATTCCTCCTTCCCAGGATTGCTTTTGCTATTCGGGGTCTTTTGTGGCTCCATATGAATTTTAGAATTATTTGTTCCAGTTCATTGAAGAAAGCTGTTGATAGTTTGATAGGGATTGCATTGAATCTGTAGATTGCTTTAGGTAGTATAGCCATTTTGACAATATTTATTCTTCCTAGCCAAGAGCATGGGATACATTTCCATTTGTTAGTGTCCTCTTTAATTTCTCTTAGGAGTGTCTTGTAGTTTTCAGAGTACAGGTCTTTCACTTCCTTCATTAGGTTTATTCCTAGGTATTTTATTCTTTTTGATGCAGTTGTGAATAGAATACTTTTTCTCATTTCTCTTTCTGTTAGTTCATCGTTAGTGTATAGGAAAGCAACAGATTTCTGTGTGTTAATTTTGTATCCTGCAACTTTGCTGAATTCAGATATTAGTTCTAGTAGTTTTGTAATGGAGTCTTAAGGGTTTTTTATGTACAGTATCATGTCATCTGCAAATAGTGACAATTTGACTTCTTCTTTACCTGTCTGGATGCTTTGTATGTCTTTGTTTTGTCTGATTGCTGTGGCTAGGACCTCCAGTACTATGTTGAATAACAGTGGAGAGAGTGGGCATCCCTGTCTTGTTCCCGATCTTAGATGAAAACCTTTCAGCTTCTCACCGTTAATGTTAGCTGTGGGTTTGTCATATATAGCCTTTATGATGTTGAGGTATGTGCCATCTATACCCATTTTGTTGAGAGTTTTAATCAGGAATGGATGCTGAATTTTGTCAAATGCTTTTTCAGCATCTATGGAGATGATCATGTGGATTTTGTTCTTCTTTTTGTTGATGTGGTGGATGATGTTGATGGGTTTTCGAATGTTGCACCATCCTTGCATCCCTGGGATGAATCCCACTTGATCATGGTGTATGATCCTCTTGATGTATTTTTGAATTCGGTTTGCTAATATTTTGTTGAGTATTTTTGCATCTACATTCATCAGGGATATTGGTCTGTAATTTTCTTTGTTGGTGAGGTCTTTGCCCGGTTTTGATATTAGAGTGATGCTGGCTTCATAGAATGAGTTTGGAAGTATTCCCTCCTCTTCTATTTTTTGGAAAACGTTAAGGAGAATGGGTGTTATTTCTTCTCTATATGTGTGGTAGAATTCAGAGGTAAATCCGTCAGGTCCGGGGGTTTTGTTCTTGGGTAGTTTTTTGATTACCGATTCAATTTCGTTGCTGGTGATTGGTCTGTTTAGTTTTTCTGTTTCTTGCTTGGTCAGTCTTGGAAGGTTGTATTTTTCTAAGAAGTTGTCCATTTCTTCTATGTTTTCCAGCTTGTTAGCATATAGATTCTCATAATATTCTCTTATGTATTTCTGTGGGGTCTGTCGTGATTTTTCCTTTCTCATTTCTGATTCTGTTTATGTGTGTAGATTCTCTTTTTCTCTTAATGAGTCTGGCTAGGGGTTTATCTATTTTGTTTATTTTTTCAAAGAAACAGCTCTGGGTTTCATTGATTTTTTTCTGTTTTTTAATTCTTCTCAATTTTATTTATTTCTTCTCTAATCTTTATTATGTCCCTCCTTCTGGTGACTTTGGGCCTCATTTGTTTTTTTTCCAATTTCAGTATTTCAGTAATTGTGTCTTTAGACTATTCATTTGGGAATGTTCTTCCTTCTTTAAATAGGCCTGGATTGCAATATACTTTCCTCTTAGATTTGCCTTTGCTGTGTCCCACAGAAGTTGTGGCTTTGTGTTTTTGTTCTCATTAGTCTCCATATATTCTTTGATTTCTGTGTTGATTTGGTCGTTAACCCATTGATTAATTAGGAGAGTGTTGTTAGGTCTCCATGTATTTGTGAGCCTTTCTGATTTCTTTCTAAAATTTATTTCTAGTTTTATACCTTGGTGGTCTGAGAAGTTGGTTGGTAGGATTTCAGTATTTTTGAAATTACTGAGGTTCTTTCTGTGGCCTAGTATGTGGTCTATTCTGGAAAATGTTCTATGTGCACTTGAGAAGAATGTGTATCCTGTTGCTTTTGGGTGCAGAGTTCTGTAGGTGTCTGTTAGGTCCATCTGTTCTAGTGTGTTGTTCAGTGCCTCTGTGTCTTTACTTATTTTCTGTCTGGTTTATCTGTCCTTTGGAGTGAGTGGTGTGTTGAAGTCTCCTAAAATGAATGTATTGCTGTCTATTTCCTCTTTTAATTCTGTTAGTATTTGTTTCACATATGCTGGCGCTCCTGTGTTGGGTGCATATATATTTATAATGGTTATATCTTCTTGTTGGACTCACCCCTTTATCATTACGTAATGTCCTTCTTTATCTCTTGCTACTTTCTTCGTTTTGAAGTCTATTTTGTCTGATACAAGTGCTGCAACACCTGCTTTTTTCTCCTTATTGTTTGCATGAAATATCTTTTTCCATCCCTTCACTTTTAGTCTGTGTATATATTTGGGTTTGAGGTGAGTCTCTTGTAAGCAGCATATAGATGGGTCTTGCTGTTTTATCCATTCTATTACTCTGTGTCTTTTGATTGGTGCATTCAGTCCATTTATGTTTAGGGTGATTATCGAAAGATATGTACTTATTGCCATTGCTGGCTTTAGATTCGTGGTTACCAAAGGTTCATGGGTTGCTTCTTTACTATCTAACA
Organism: Smutsia gigantea; assembly: GCA_032199065.1. Classification (NCBI taxonomy): domain Eukaryota; kingdom Metazoa; phylum Chordata; class Mammalia; order Pholidota; family Manidae; genus Smutsia; species Smutsia gigantea. The sequence goes on from JAVSCE010011517.1 coordinate 53,560, forward strand.
ATCTAACTTAACTTTCTTGTTAAGTAATTGTAAACACTGTCTGGTGTTTCTTTATTTCTCTCCCTTCTTATTCTTCCTCCTTCATTCTTTATATACTAGGTGTTTTATTCTTTGCCTTTAGTTAGTATTTGGATGGTCTGCTTTCTTTGATATGATTTTATTTTCTCTGGTGACATCTTTTTAGCCTTAGGAGTGCTTCCATCTAGAGCAGTCTATTTTAAGGTATCCTGTAGTGGTGGTTTATGAGAGGCAAACTCTCTCAACTTTCGTTTGTCTGGAAACGTCATATTTAAATGATAATCGTGCTGGATACAGTATTCTTGGTTCAAGTCCCTTCTGTTTCATAACATTAAATATATCATGCCATTCTCTTCTGGCCTGTAAGGTTTCTGTTGAGAAGTCTGATGATAGTCTGATGGGTTTTCCTTTGTAGGTGATCTTTTTCTCTCTCTAGCTGCCTTTAATACTCTGTCTTTATCTTTGATCTTTGCCATCTTAATTATTATGTGTCTTGGTGTTGTCTTCCTTGGGTCCCTTGTGTTGGGATATCTGTGGGCTTCCGTGGACTGTGATACTATTTCCTTCCCCAGTGAGGGAAAGTTTTCAGCAGTTACCTCCTCAAAGACACTTTCTATCCCTTTTTCTCTCTCTTCTTCTTCTGGTACTCCTATAATGCGAATATTGTTCTGTTTGGATTGTCACACAGTTCTCTTAATATTCTTTCATTCCTAGAAATCCTTTTATCTCTCTCTGCCTCAGCTTCTCTGTATTCCTGTTCTCTGATTTCTATTCCATTAGCCATCTCTTGCATCTCATCCAGTGTGCTGTTAAGCCAGTGCATCACTTGTCTGATTTCTGCATTGTCTTTCCTCAGTTCCCTCACTTCCTCCCTCAGCTCTTGCACATTTCTCTGTAGGTCTGTCAGCATGGTTATTACTTTTATTCTGTATTCTTTTTCAGGAAGACTTTGTATTTCCATCCCTTCAGGCTCCCTCTCTGGGGTTGTCTGGTTGATTTTCGTCTGAACCATATTCCTCTGTCTTTTCATGGCTATAGAAGTAGTCGCTGGTAGTTGCCACGTATGTCAGCTGGGCTCTTTAAGACTTTAAAAAAAGAAAAAAAGAAAAGAAAGAAAGAAAGAAAAAACAAAAAAGGACAAAACAAAAAAAACGCCCACCGGGAGTAGATTCTGTGGGAATGCTGTAGGTGGCGCTGTTGCTCCACTATTCCGCATCCGTGGCCACGCCGCTCCGCAGGGCCCTTTGTCGCTCTGGCCGGGGTGGGAACGAATGGGAGGCTGTTGATCTCAATGAGAAGTGTAAGTACGGCCACACTTCCTCAGTCTCCCGGTAAGGTGTCTGAAACTCCCCAGGTCTCCCAGCCTGCTGGGCTGAGTGTGCTCGGTCCATCTGGCTCCTCCGCTGGGCTCCTGTCCCTTTAAGACCGCTGAAGAAAGCACGCGCTTTTTTTTTTCCTTCCCAGGAGCCAGTTGCAAGAACCCTGGCACGTTCCCAGCTCAGTTCCTGCCCCTCTGTCTCTCCAATCTCCGCTACACTGCGCGATGTGGGTCAGCGCTCCCCGCGCAGATCACCGGGGCTGGTTACTTCGCCGGGTGTACTTCAACTCCCTCCTGGCTCTGAATCCTCTCCTCCCGCCGGTGCACTGGGGTGGGGTATTGCTCGGGTCCCTCCGGGTCACGGCTCCGTATCTTACCCGCCTCTTGGGGTGCCGAATCGTCTCAGGTGTAGCTACATGGTGTGCACTTTCCTGTGTATTCTGGTCTCTCTTTTAGGAACAGATGTATTTACTGTATTTTCGTAGATAAATATAGTGTTGGGAGGAGATTTCTGCCACCCTGCTGACGCCACCGTCTTCCCGGAAGTCTCCTAGTATGATGAGATTTACAACTAGTCCTTAGATTTGGTCTGAATGACATTGGTGACCTTGGCCAGAGATACTTGGAAGAGTCAAGAACATAGTGCCTATTGCTGTCTTAAAAAATTACCCCCTAAGGTTTTCCCATCATTCTCCTGCACTGCATCATTTCCATCAAAGTGAGCTGGTATCACCAAACTCGACCTAGATTCTCCCCCTAGCAACTACCCAATCTCTCTGTTCCATTCTCACAGCCACGCTGTTTGAAAAAAGTGTTTATGCATGCTAAATATGCCATTTGCAACCAACTCATTTTTATTAACCCACTCCAGGTTGGCTTCTGTACTATTATTACCAGCTCTCTGCTAGAACTTCATTGATACTTAGGCCACCAGTGACCAGGCAGCCAAACCCTGCAGACATATTTTAGGCCGCAGCAGAATTACACACCATCAACTCTCTCCATTTTGGTACATTCTCTTCTCCATCATAACACCATATTCTTTTGTTATTCTTTTAACTTATTAATAGTTCTATTCTTATTTTGTGTGCTGCCTTGCTCCCCCTCCCTAGCTTTCCAATGTTACATTTTCCTGAGATTTTGTCCTGGACCCATTTCTTGTTTTCTAAACTCTCCTCACATGTGATCACATCTGTTACTGAAGTTCAAATGTCTCCCATTGCCTCCAACTCTCAGGTTTACATCACCACCCCAAGCTTTTCAGTAAACATCTGATACACATATACCTGCTGCGTAGAATGAACAGGAAAAACTCTTCCACATCCATAGTAAAGAGAAAAATAAAGAAAGAAGTGCCACATTAGGAAACTGAGAGGACAGGAAAAGCTGGAAGTGGCCAATAATCACACGAAAATTATGCTCAATCACATTAGTAATAAAAAATCAAATTAGAAACTAAATTGCATCTGGCAAAATGAAGATGAATTATAATCTTACCATAATGAATAATGCTGAAGAAATGGTCATTTTCATATAATATTGGTAGGAGAATAATATGGTTCATTTAGAAGTGCAGTTTTTAAATATGTATCAAAATGCAGATTAGACCAACTTTGATACAAATTACTATTTCCTGAAATGCCTCCTGAAAAAACTCTGTAAATGCATGATATGCAGAGAGTGTTTTTCATCAGAGAGTTTATAAGAGCAAAGGTTTGGAAGCAAACTAAATGCCAATCAATAAAAAATGAGTTAAATAAATTATGTATTATCTAAATATAAGGTTATCATACATATAATAATGTGGCTCTATTTTTAGAACCAGAGCAATACTTTTCAAAATAATTTTCATATTATGATACATTTTAAGAAGTATTTGTTTAGACATGCCTAGAAAAGAGTCTGGAAAGAGACCTAATACAAGGCTGATAGTGAGTCTTTTATATTGTTTATGTATTTCATATTCTTTCACTATGTTATTAGTTTTTACCTGCTTAATTATAAAAATCTATCACACTGCAAAAGAATATGGGTGTTACTTTTCAGTTCTTAATGACTATTTATAAAAAATTTCAGCTGTATTGAGGTATAATTAACATATAAAATCGTAAGATATAAAAGTTTATATTGATTGATTAAAGATGGTGGCATGAGAGGTGAAACAGAGGCTTCCTCCTGAAACCACATATAATACAAAAATATGATTAATACAACTAATCCTGAAAGAGCAACAGGAAAGGGCTGGGCCAGACTGCATACACCTGGGGAAAAGAATAAACTACATGGAACATGGTAACGTACCAAAGCCGTGGCCTGGCGGAACCCAAGCCCTTCCCCCCCCAGCTCACCAGCGAGAGGAAGAGAAATGGAGTGGGAGAGTGGAGTTCTGGAGCTGCTGAACACCTAGCTCTGTAGATCTGCTCTGGGAGCACAAACCTACATTTCATGGTGCTCTCATGATTAGGGTGGTTGGAAATCTAAGACAGGCAGAAGACCTGGAGAGACTGAGATTCCAGCTGCTTGTGGAAAGCAGGGATCCATATCCGGCTGCTCTGGGACAAAAGAAAGGCAGGCAGTCTGAGAGACTTCCTAACAGCGAGAGGGTGGCTAAAGGGGCAAGGACTGCTCAGAGCTTACTTCTCAGAAGAAAGGACAGGTAGACAAAATTTTCTGGGTGCACTCTGCCCAGCAGGTTGAGAACTTTCATGATCTTCAGGTGCTCTAGCCCCCTGGCTGGCTATGCAGATCCAAGACCTCCCTCCATGATATGCAGCCTGCTGCACCTGCCTCTTGGACAGCCCCACCTGGCTCACAAACCAGCAAACACTACCCTGGTGTTATGCCAGCGACAGAGAAGCCCCACCTACAGCAGCTACAAGCGCAAAGCATAGAGGCTTATACCTATGTGCTCAACCAACTGGTTCTGGCAGTGGAGACAGGAAACAGCTCTTTCCTCCCCCCAGGCACCAACACCGCTCCTCTGCGATCCCCAATATTGCTCCAAGGACTCAACAGCTCCAGAGAGTAGAGCGTCTGGGAACTAGAGGGAACCACATACAAATATGAAATGTCAAAGGAACCTGGTTCAAAGAAAAATTATGAATAAACCAGAGAAAGATTCAAATGAAATCAACCTCATGAATCTTTCTGAAAGAGATTTCAAAATAAAAATCATTAACATGCTCATGGAGGTACAGAAAAATATTCAAGAACTCAGGGATGAATTCCAGTCAGAGATCCAGTCATTACAGAACACAGTATCAGAAATGAAACATACAATGAAAAGTTTTAAAAGCAGATTAGATATGGTGGAGGAGATGATAAAATGAAATAGAAATTAGAGAAGAGGAATACAAAGAAGCTGAGGCACAGAGGGGAAATAAAGGATCTCTAAGGATGAAAGAATATTGAGAGAACTGTGTGACCAATCCAAACGGAACAATATCCGCATTATAGGGGTACCAGAAGAAGAAGAGAGAGAAAAAGGGATAGAAAGTGTCTTTGAGGAGGTAATTGCTGAAAATTTCCCCAACCTGGGGAAGAAGATAGTCTCTCAAGCCATGGAGGTGCACAGATCTCCCAATACAAGGGACCCAAGGGAGACAACATCAAGACATATAATAATTAAAATGGCAAAGATCAAAGATACGGACAGACTATTAAAAGCAGCCAGAGAGAGAAATAAGATCACATACAAAGGAAAGCCCATCAAGCTATCATCAGACTTCTCAGCAGAAACCTTACAGGCCAGAAAGGAGTGGCATGATATATTTAATGCAATGAAGCAGAAGTACCTTGAACCAAGAATACTTTATCCGGCAAGATTATCATTTATATTTGAAGGAGGGATTAAACAATATCCAGATAAGCAAAAGCTGAGAGAATTTACCTCCCACAAACCATCTCTACAGTGTATTTTGGAGAGACTGCTAGAGATGGAAGTGCTCCTAAGGTTTAATCGCTGTCACCAGAGGTAATAAAACCACAGTAAAGAAAGTAGAACAGTTAATCGCTAAAATGCAAAATTAAATGAACTATCCCCAAAGTCAATCAAGGAATAGACAAAGAGTACAAAATATGATTACCTAATATATAAAGAATGGAGGAGGAAGAAATGGATCAAAGACCTGAATGTAAGTCATGAACCCGTAAAACTCTTAGAAGACAACATAGGCAAAAATTTCCTGAATATAAGCATGAGCAGCTTCTTCCTGAATGCATCTCCTCGAGCAAGGGAAACAAAAGCAAAAATTTACACATGGGACTACATCAAACTAAAAAGCTTCTGTATGGCAAAGGACACCATCAACAGTAGAAAAAGGCAGCCTACAGTATGGGATAATATATTTGTAAACAACATATCTGAGAAGGGGTTAACATCCAAAATATATAAGGCACTCACACGCCTTAACACTCAAAAAGCAAACAGCCCAATTAAAAAATGGGCGGATGATATGAAGAGACAGTTCTCCAAAGAAGAAATTCAGATGGCCAACAGACACATGAAAAGATGCTCCACATCACTAAGCATCAGGGAAATGCAAATTAAAACCACTGTGAGATACCACCTAACACCAGTTAAGGATGGCCAACATCGAAAAGACTAAGAACAACAAATGCTGGCGAGGATGCAGAGAGAGGGGAACCCTCCTGCACTGCTGGTGGGAATGTAAATTAGTTCAACCATTGTGGAAAGCAGTATGGAGGTTCCTCAAAAAACTAAAAATCAAAATACCATTTGACCCAGGAATTCCAGTCCTAGGAATTTACCCTAAGAATTCAGGATCCCAAATTCAAAAAGACATATGCACCCCTATGTTTATCGTAGCACTATTTACAATAGCCAAGAAATGGAAGCAACCTAAGTTCCATCACCAGATGAATGGACGAAGAAGATGTGGTACATACACACAATGAAATATTATTCAGCCATATGAAAAAAACAAGTCCTACCATTTGCAACAACATGGATGGAGCTAGAGGGTATTATGCTCAGTGAAATAAGCCAGGCGGAGAAAGACAAGTAAGTACCAAATGATTTCACTCATCTGTGGCGTTTAACCACAATCTCTGTAGGTTGAGTGTTTTTGGTATGTAATACATTTCTTAAGTAGGGAAAAGAGGAAATCACAAGGAAATTATTTCATGTATTTTGTTAATTTAATGGGCTAGTCTTGACAAGCTTGAAAAGCCGAGTAGCACTTAGCAGGAACCACCAGAAGTATCACAGATGTCCTCATATGGCATATACACAAAAAATATTAAAAAACAAATCAGGGTAGACACAAGATGGAATAAAGAATGCCTTCAACTTAAAAATTCTGCTTTGTAGTAAACCAGATGATATATTATAGTCAATCCTGGCTTTGGCCAGTACCATATTAACTGAAATTCATGCATATCAGAACTGTAGAAAGTGACAATAATTAGCTTTTATTTCAATTACTGCAATTTTTATTTTCCTAACAATATGCCTTTTTTTTGAAAATTATTGCATCATTCAACATTAGACATTAGCTTCATGAAAGAAGAGACCTTGTCTGGTTTTCCTTGTTATTTTATCCCTGATGGCTAGCCCTGTTCCAGGTCCCATAGCAGACATTCAATAAATATTTGATGAATAAACAAACCATCTACCAAATGAATTAGTGCACAGCAATATGCTGCCCATGTACTCTTTTCTCAGTCTATCTGGTAAATACTGGAATCATTTGCTGTGTGAATCTTGAAAAGCTATAGAACTTTCTGTAGCAAACTGTTAGTTGCTTGCTTCTTGTTTAGAGATCATAGCTTTTATTGCAATCCTTAATACTACTGTATTTTAATCAAGGGTAGTAACTCATTTTCAACTGTTCTCTGTAGGTTTAGTTCTAAAAAAAGGTTCACCATCTATAAGAATATGAATTGGTGGAGCCCATAGTGAATATTTCATATATTATTGCTTATTAATTTTAAAAATTTAGGTTTTTAAAATCAGTTGGAAAAACAATTTTTCTCTTGGCTTCAAAAACAATAAAAATTAGGGTTTCTAACTCTGTTCGGTGTTATTTGTACTCACATAGACTGAGCTATCCAGTATGCAGAATAGAAAAAATACACAGATACTAAAAAAAGAACAGAAACGCAAATGTGGGAGGTAACAGTGTTCAAGGGCACTGGGAAAACAATAATTCCAATACGTTGGAATCACAAAATTGTGGATTACAAACTGTAGAAGCTCTGGTGCTTTCTTCAAAAGCTGATGTCTGTCAATCACTCTTTTTTCTTGGACTAGACTCAGACCTCAAGTTCATTTTCTACTCTTTTTAAGTTGATCTCTCATTCTTGGCTTATCTGTCTCTCATTTCTCTTGAAGATTCACAGTTATCTTGTTTTCCACACTATGGAACAAGTAGAAAACAGCCTCATCTTTTGGTGGCCATTGGGTCAACTCTGTCATTGCCTGAGTTGCTGGTGCCCCCAATTCAAATGGGCACCACTAGAAAATGATAGAGCTCTCTTCCTGTGGTCCCTTGTGTTAAGTTCATGAAAGCTGAAGGACTACTGTGTTGGAACAAGACTAAAAGCAGAGGGTTATCCACAAGGTCCTTGGAAAGATAAGAAACAATAACCAACAGTTGAGTGAATTAGCAATTCCACACTAAAGACAAAGGAAACAAAATTAATGAAGAGATATATGAAAATGGCTTTATTTTAGTTAGGAACTCTGATTAAAAAATAAAAGAAAACTGGAAAAGAAGAGCTTTCTTTAAATCTGTTCTTATTATTCTTATTGCCATTACCACGATAAATAAACCAGGTCATGGGAGAAGATTAGAGCCTACTTTTTAATTCAAAGTTGTTTTTTTCATTTTTTGTTTTGTTCAGGGTTTTTGTCTATAAAGTGACAAGCTAAAAAAGAAGTCCTTTCTCTGGAAAGGTACTTCTGTTATGTGACTAGAGCAGAACACGACCCATGTTCTTTTCAGTGCCTACTCATAAACAATACCCAGCCTTACATTCAAAAGTTGTATGAAGTCTAAACAAACCAGCCAATATAAAACTTGATTTTAAGTGGGAATATGGTTTTCCTGAGGACTATTAAGACCAGAGGAGGAAAGTTTGTTCCTTTTTTCTCTTAATAGGAGCACTGCTGCGTAAATGCTGCTTAAGCTATCAGTAACTCCACTTTTTATTTACCTTAGTAGCTTAAGTGACTGTCAGACAAACTATATTGTTGTCTACTTAAAGCTGAGATGAGTAGGAGAGCAATCTGTAGTAGGTCTGCTGTTGAAGCCCTCTTGATTATATTGTAAGGCATGCAGTATGTGTATAATGTGCAATGGATTACAAATCATGTCTATAGATATTAACACTTCTGATGCTCACAAAAACACTGTGACTTAAGCAGAGATGATATCTGACAAATTACAAAAACTTGTGTGGCTTAGCCATGCCTGCAAAGTTTTCAGTAATCCTCACCCGCCCTAGTGATTTAGTTGATGGAATACTGCTGTGTGACGTGCTTCCCTTGCTGGTAATCACAGAAATGACTGAGTTCTGGACACTCTTCCAGAAAGTTATATGAACATATTAACAGAGGACATAATACAGCACATATATGAAGCATTATCTATTTGCACTGGTTATAGCCCCTGAAAATTCTCAGGCTCAGTTTGTAAGAATCTTTATTCTATCTGCCTGCATACAAAGCCTGAAGAAGTGTGCTGCCCCATCATTATGCCACAGCTGCTAGGGGATCATGAGACTTGACTGAAATATGTTTCCTGGGCCTTTTCCACAAAACTTCTACCTTTATGTCAGTACAAAGTGTATAGTATTTTCCAGGAGATTTGATTCTAGTGTAACTTCCCTGGTTTGGACATCACATACATGCCACTTTCCTTTTCCACCTGTATATTCCTAATGATTGTCTTGTTTATCCGTGGCTTCTACTGGTACCAGCAGAGTCTAGGTAAGAGTCTGCTCTTTGTACCAGGTTTGCTTGATATTTTGCCTTGGAAACGAGGCCACTCTCCCCGACTGCCATGTGTCAGAACAATCTATCAGGCCTCTTGCTTTCCAGCAGTCTACTGCTCTCCACAATGTAGCTTGAAATTGTGTTGCAGTGTTCTTGCAAGACTATATCTGTCCTCACAGCTTGTGGCTGTCCCCACATCAGCTCACCAAACCCCACCTGCTCCGTAACCCTGTTGTCATTTATTCTTCTCATCTATGGAGCTCCAGGGTGGCTATCTATGCTAGTACGCTGGCTGCATACCAAGACATTATGGTTGATGATGATCCTGACTTGCCATTTAATGTTTAAGCATTATTCACAAATACATGAGAAGAACCAGGTGAATTTTTTGAATTCATCCTTTCTGAAAGCTGTGTGTTAGATCATACAGTACTTCTCATTCTCTCTAAATCCTCATCTTATAAAGTCAGAAGCATGATGCTATCTTGTTTTTCGTTTTTTTAATTTCCAGGAAACACATTTATCTTCTTAATCTAATTTTATTTTTATATTGAGTGTAATCTTGGGCAAGATGCTGCCTATAGAGTATCAGCTTTCAGTTCTGTATTGTAATTTCAAACTATCAATCACCAATGCATTTTCTATACATCTCCATATAGCTCTTTTATGCTGAACAGTATCTAAAACCTAGATGCCACCTTGTAATTCACTGGTTGTCCTGCTAGTGAAAAGTAGAATTCTGTCAGGCCGCAGTCAGTCAGTTCCCACGCAGTAATACTGTATTTTATCAAAAGTCACTATTGAAAATAATATGAAATATCATTTTGATCATGGGTATACCTCTGCTGTCTTCTCAGAGTAACTTAGGAGAGAATATAGAAAGCATATAAGGTGACCTTTCAAAGATTTAATTTAAAAAGGTCCCCATAAGTGGTCACTTTATTTGTTGAGTTTCCCAACATCTGAGTCAGCTCCACCTTGGGATGCTCCCTGTCCATTATGGCTGGTTAGGAGCCTAGTTTCTTTGGGCTTCCACAAAGGTAACCATAAAGAAAACACAGCTGTCTTTGTCAGTTAGCAACTGCTTAACAGTCAGCTGCTGCTCCTGACTTTGGAGCACAGCTTGTGGGTCAACTTTAACAGTGACTACAAGCATTGATGTGTAAGAAATGAGATAGAAATTGTTAATATTTAATATCTTATTTAGTCTTAAGACCAACCTAAGGAATATATTATTTTTCTCACTGGTTTAAATGAGTAAATGAGCCTTGGAATGGCTTAGTAATTGTGGTCATGCGGCTAGTAATCGATACGGGAAGTGAGTGTCACTGTAGGTCCTGTGTGTTCTTCATGCTCGCCATCTTTTTATGACCCCATTCCATATCAAGCTTTTTATGCAAGATCATTCCTAGCAAAAGCTGTGATCCACAGAAGCCAGTCTCAGAGAGCTAGTATTATTTTTTTTAAGTAATTAACTCAAGTTTTCTGCTATATTTTTCACATCACACAAAAAGAATTTAAACAAAAAAACCTGTAGGAACATTTGTTAAATTCTCATTTTCTTTTTCTGTCCTAGTTCCTTACAAGCTCACTTTCTCTGAGTCTCATTTAAAACTCCTTCATAAAGCCCTCCACAATCCCTGATCTTCTTCAGCTTTGCTGTTTTAAAAATGGACACAGGTCTTCTAATCTTATCCTTCTACTTTTCTACCCATAATTCCAGTTCTACCTCATTGTCAACCTTCTTATTCAGCATCACAGGAGCCAAAGGACCCAGCAGGCTGTAGGAGGACCCTTCCCAGAGTATGTGGAGGGGACAGGATAGGATGACTCAAGTGAACAAAACTAGTAACATCTTTAGCAAGCAGTGGGATGAACAGCTCTTATATTAACAGTTTATCACTAACAGCAAAAAGTCTAGGAACATCCACTGGATGGACCTTTTAAACAAATCTACCACTTCCTTAAAAAAATAAGAATCATGCTGTGCTACTCAGTTCCATTTAAGTTTTAGCATCTGTGCCGATGCTTACCTTAAAAATCCCCACAATGACCAATGAGTTACACTTCTAGGGTGAATTTGTCCAGCTTCTGCTAGAATCTCCTGTAGTCATCACACTTGTCATACGGGCCAAAAATATTTTATCTAAGAGGCTAAAGAGAGGAGGATTTTTAGGTATGACTGTAAGGTCTCCAATGAATTGTCACATAAAAAAATGAAAACTCAGTCCTGAAAATTACACTTCTCTCTAGGTATTTCAAAAAGGCTTATTAACAAACAACCACAAAATCTCAGCAGAATATACTAACAAGCATGCATCTAGCTCATGAGGTTGTGGGTTGTTTGGGGTGGGTTTGGTTGCTCTAGTCTGTACTGCGCTGGGTAGCTTCTGTTTGCTCACGTGGCTTGGGGACCAGCTGGGAATTAGGCTTGGTCCTGCTGGGGCAGTTTAGTTCTATTCTCCATGTCTCCCAACCTCTTCCTGCCTAGGAAAGTTTTCACAATAGAGAAATTCTGGAGAACAAACTAACATGCAAGCATTGTTCAAGCCTTTGGTTGCATCAGGCTGTCTAATGCTTCATTGATCAACCTTAGCCACATGACCAAACCCAAAGAAAAGGGAGTAGGGAAAGATACACTACTTCCTTATGGGGCAAATTGCAAAGCAGTGGACATGGATGCTGGAAGAGGTAAAGACCTGGGGACACTGGTAAAGCCTACTACAGTTGTTGACCTTTTTCTTAACTATCATCCTATCAAATGTTAGCTAGTATTCATTCTGGTAGAGTCAGCTCTAGATGCTGTCATGAATGACCTGTCATTCATTCATCCATTCATTCACTCACTGTTCATTTAACACATAAAATTGAGGTCTTTAGACAAGTAATGTTTAATAGAAATATGTTGTGAATCACATACAGAATTTTAAATATTCTAGTAGCCACATTCTAAAAAGGCAAACATGTAAAAATTAAATTTAATAATACATTTTATTTAATAAAAAACATCAAAAGTATCATCACTTTGACATGTAATCAATATTAAAGTTATTAGTGAGATATTTTATTTATAATGATGATGAGAGATATTCCCCATATTAGACCTTGAAGTTACAGATTATATATTGACCTTGCTTCTGAGGATACAAGACACCTGCCCCATGGATCTTATAGAGCAGAAGGAAAATTAATTGAAATAATGTATTCTTATATGTCTTTCTGAGACGTTAATATTCTGACTTTTTTGGGTAAAATGATTATGTTTATGGCTTCAGGATCTCATCATGTCACCATGCTGCAGGTCCTTACCTTGTTCTTAGTCTCTACTACACATCCCCATGTAATTGCCGAGTCTAGCTCTGCTGGAGATGTTCCAACATACCTTTCAAAATCTCTTAAAAAGAGCCACCACCATGCTCCAAAGTCTGACTACAGGGCTGTGGTTTTTTTTTTACAAAATCAATACAGTAAAGGGATATTACCTGAGATCTTATTACCACGTGGATATATTTCTACATTATGACTTTACCTGATAAGATCCCAGGCCCCTTCATGATAGAAAAATTGAATGGAAAATTGTCTTTCTCAGTGTTTATCTTCTTTAAAAAAATTAAAAGACTGTGGGTGGTTGTAGAGAGAATGCATTAATGAAAGTAGATAAAAGGGAGAATATTGCTTCAGAAGTACTACAAGGAGCAGAGGCAAAGAATGGATAAAGGGGGGAAAAAAGGAACCCTAACAGTGTTTATCTGTTCTTGACCTGATTAAACTTGTAACTGCCTAAAAGAAAGTTTTGACTTTTCCACACGAAACTGTCCAAGCAAGGTTTATCAAAGAGGGTAATTTTGAGAAAGCAATTATTGTCTATTTAAGTTGAAGATAAAGGGTCCTACCTAGCAAGAATTGGGAGGTCTGTTCTTTGCTGTCTAAAAATATCTAATGTTTCTTTAAATACACAGGCAGAGCTTAAAGAACTGAAAGAGGTTTCTTTTAAATACTATGAATCACCTCACGATTTCTTCCTCTTTTTTAATCATGTTCTGCTAATTGCATGCCTTTTCAGTGGTGATTCATTGCTCTGATTGTGTAGCCCATTGATATCAAGAGCTCTCTGGGCAAATGCCCTGTGCTTCCTTTTTCCTCTGGCAACATGGCCAGTCCCAGGGATGGGGCATTTGGAATAATGCTTTTGGGGAACCCAGAGCACTTTTGACTTTCAACACTGGTGTGGTCAGTACTCACCTCCAAAGAGAAAACAGTTTGGGGGTGATAGAGTAATGAGAACAGCTTACTGGAGTTTAAGCTCTGAGATGCTGTTTTCACAAGATATTACAGAAAACTACAGTTACGGCTCTGTGTTTTCATACTAGACACTTTAGAAAATGACTATAATTACATAGAGAAGAGAGTCCAGATTACATGGTCGGCTTTTTTACACTTTAAATTACAAAAATATACCTGCGCATCTACTCCAGTTCATGAAGGATTTAAATAAGAACAGCGGTATCGGTCTTGTGTTTGGGATCATTTCAATAATTCTAAATAATATTTTTCACCACCAGTGGACAGCTGCCAAATGTCTCCTCTCCACTCTCCACTCCCACATCTGACATTCTTGCTTTTAACATTGAAGTATTTAGGGTCATTTCCTTTCACTGAGATATTTTTAGATGAGGATTAAAAATAAATTCAAAAGAGTCAACCAGTAGTTAACTGAGGGGAAATTAGTACTTTATGAGTGATGGTTTATGAATGAAAGAAAGGCAACTGGAACAGAATGGACATCATGAGGTCATAAGCCTCCCCATCCCTCAGGTCAGGGAGTGTGCAGGGGCTTTGAGGAAGTGGGAAGAATAGGAAGTTTGCCATCAGAAATATCGTCATTAACTCAAGCTCAGTCCTCTGAAGAGGTTCCACTGAACAGCTCTTAAAGTTGCTCAGTAAAGAAGAAAAGGAGTTGCTGGCAGAATGGAGAGTAAGGGGGTCAGTGCAGGGGTGTGTGTGTAAGAGCTTGAGAATTGGCTTAAAACAGTTGAAGCTGAAGTCAGTGAATAAGTTGTGTGCTTGCAAGTTACCTAAAAATCTTTATATTCTCATGGCTTAAAACAAGGAAGGCATATCACAAATATTTATTGCATCAACAAATAGGTGAATATTACCTAAGTCAACAAATTTTAGTGACTGTGGAGTTTTTGCCCTTTTTGGGTTTTAATGCCCTTCAAACAGAAAGAAAGATCTAAGAATTGGGCAGTCTTTTGGATACAACTATTCGCAGCCTGTCCCTGCTACCATGTCTCAAAGACCAGATGGAGTCTCACTAACTCCAGACACAGAGGCCAGAGCTAAATATAGGTGGCAAAATAGGGCTACAGTTCTCATTTCCTCATATTTAGCCATAACTCCAGCCTCTAAACTGTGGTCTGAGCAGAAAAATACTGAGAGGAGATGGAGTTCTGTTATGTTTATTACTTATACTACATATCCCTTCCTCCCCAAGGAAACCCAATTCCCATTTCAAAACAAGGGTCACAGACATTCTGAATCATCCCTTAATAAAGCAAAAGTCATTGTAATTTTCCTAAGAAAGATATTTTTCAATCACATGATAAACAGAAGTCTACATTTAAGACATGAGAAAGTTTCATTCATTCAATAAGTGATCATCAAACATCTTCATTGAAATAGATTTGTCTTTAATTAGTTTAGGCCAGTCCTCAACATTTCTGTAGCACTGAACTTGCTTCCACTTTCATGATTTTCTTTTTATAGTTGCTAAGATATGTTGAAAGTAGAGTAATAATAAAAAGCATAGAATTCTAAAATTCTATACGTAAAAAGCACCGACTAATATTTTTATTAAATATTGATGAGCAGACACAACGTTGCTCTTAGCTTGTATTATGACAGGACTTGTATTTTGTGTCTCTGCTTCTCTTCCCTCTGCCAACCATCTCTGTTAATTAATCCTTTATCTGATCTGCATACAGGGTATCACAGGTTTCATTTGTTACTTGAAAAGCTAGGCCTCACTTACGTAGAAAACTCCCATCAGGCTGGAAATGGGAGTCAAGATAATGAATTTTCTTTTGGCTCTGTGTGTGTGTGTATGTGTGTGTGTCTCTGTGTGTGTGTCTGTGTGTGTCTCTGTGTATGTGTGCTTCTTTTGGCTCTGTGTGTGTGTGTTTCTTTTGGCTCTGTGTGTGTGTATGTGTGTGTGTGTGTGTCTGTGTATGTCTGTGTCTGTGTGTGTATGTCTGTGTCTGTGTGTGTGTATCTGTGTGTGTGTGTGTGTGTGTGTGTGTGTGTTAAAAGGGGACTTTCCCAGAAATTTCAGAATCATAGACTCTTAGGCACTGTGGATGCTCAGAAGACATATATTCAGTGATTGATTCTCAACTTGGGTTGCATATTATCTGGGGAACGTCTAAGGCACTGTTTTCCCACCAAGATCAACTGGACCAGCGTCTTTGAAGATGGAGCCTGGGCATGGGTATCCTTTGTTAAACCCATGTGAATTCTAAAGTGCAAAAAGGTTTAAAAACCCCTGGTTTGGTGGGACCTCTTTTCATATAGATTGACAAATAAAAAACACTTTAGGGAGAAAGCATGTGTCTCAGGATTATAAACCACATTGCCTGGCCCCAGTTCAGAGCAATTTCCATAACAATCCAGTACTAATATCTTTTGTTAACTTGAACTCATTTAAACTTTCCCTTGATAACATTTAACAGACGGAATCATGCTTCTTGTGTTTTTCTGTCAAATAGAATTGAGGGGAAAAAACGTGCTATGCAAATATAAGTCAACACATGAATTTCCTACATTTTGCAGAAGAGTCCACCTCCTTGCCTTTCACCAAAAATAAATAAGTTAGGCTTTGATTGTTGTGAAGTTTTTATAACATACTTATAACTTTCATTTTATAAAAGTCAAAAAGATAAATCATTAGTAGTTCCATTTTTAAATTCATCATATAAAATATGTATAACTTGCTTACTGAGAAACACTGAGAAAACAATACTGATTACATGGCCCATAATTAGCAGTGTTAATATAGAGATAGTTAAACATCTTCCTGTTCTTTGACATCTTTTCTGCTTGTATATATCTGTTGAGTCCATTGGCATCTAAAATATTTCAATTCAGCATAAAATTGCAGTACCAATTTTTATATGGCATATATTTTATCTTGTGGAGAGATGGAAAAGTATATCTAAATGCATAATGCCTATGCTCAGAAGTAATGTAAATCTTGTTTTCCCAGAGCCAGAAGTAAATGAAAATGATAGTAGATAAAGGCTAGAAACATTTTTCTCTTTTGAATTCATGCAAAATTTTGTTGGTAGTGGATTATCATCCTGCATTAAGCATCCACCATAAGCCAGACATTCCTCTGTTGGCAGAGAAATGTTGAAGGCATAGTTGCTAACCCTTAATTAAAATTAAAAACTAAATAAATTATTATTACTTAAAAGTAAAAGTAAATAAATTACTTAAAGTAATTAATTTATTTAAAAGTAAATTAATTTAAAGTAAATACACAATTAATTAAAAGTAAATAAATACACAAATACGGTTTAGAATAGTTGGGAGTAAAGAATAAACATTTAACTAAGATAAAACTCATAAGTACAAAAATATTCTGTGACTTATGAATAGAGCTATATACATTCACATAATTTTTCAACCTATTACAAGTCTCCAGTAAGGACTTATTTATTTAATTAGTTGAACTGAGTATCTATGTCTATAAGTAGGCGTTGCCTTATGTAAATTGTAAATGATTTGTAGCAATTGTACTGTAGTGCAAAGAATAGAGTAATTCGTGAATAGCAGGTGTTTTAATGATCACGTTTTTCAAATACATGAAAAAAAGCCCAGGGCAGAACCACTGAGTAAAGAAGGTCAGTGTGTTAGAAGAAGTGGGATGGATGGTAGTCCTTAATGAACACCATAATGCCTCTATGGAATTTACACCACTCAGAGTATGAATTTCCACACTGTCAGCTTCAGAGTTTGACTCAAGTAAGCACTTTCATTCTGGTCCAACTTGCAAGGGACTGAAGTACCTGAACAAGGAGGTCGATTCATGAGTGGAGACCACTCCACCACTATGTCCAAGGCACTGGAGTCCTTTGTGACTATCCAGGGTGCCTCTTTCTGAACCAGTAGTCACTGGACAGCTGACCAGTAAACATGAATGGTGTGAGGGAAATGCCATCCAAGACTAAAGGGAAGGCTAAGGAATCTTTTAAATAACTGACTTCACCAGTTACTAGGACATCAGCATGTAAATCCTGACCAACACTGGTAGATTCTGATTCCTGGGCTTTCTCTTCTTCATTCTCAAAGCTAGTGGTGGTCAAGCCATGTTCCACAGAGCTCTAGGGTCTGTGTAAGAATTGCTTTGTGGGAGATGGATCTTCTCAAGAAGAAAACCAAATTTTAATTACTACTGCTCTTCTTTAGTTAACTTTCCCTTTCATAATGCAATGTTAGCTTCTCTACTCACATTCCAATCCTGCCTCCTTATAATTACATTATGCCTTATAATTATGTAATTGGGAGCTTCCAAACTCTTCAGTCACTCCTTTATTGAGAACATCATGGAAGGTCGATCATCTAGGGATAATAATAATTGTCTTATGCATAGCTTTTACTTATTTATTTCTCATTGCTGTTATAGGGTGTTCTAAATATTTGAGCCAAAGATAGGTAAATAAAACTTTTCACATTTATAAAATATTGAGAGGAAAACATACATAAAGCATACATAAATAGGCAATCTCATATTCTTTTTTTTTAGCACTGTTTCAAACATCTTTGTTCCATGTGTTTTTAAAAACTTCACCACATGAGTTAGGGGATGGCAATGGCATCCATTGGCAATCTCGTACTCAACGAAAAAAATCAATATTTTTAAAAATACAAAGAATATTATAATTACAGAACATATATCAATTCTTATGCAAAAGAAAAAATTCCCTATTGTCAATAAATACAGAAATTAGCAAATAGAAAAGATTAGCAAGTGAAATACCTTAAACCTGAAAACCATTTTGCTCTCATACAGGAAAGAAGCATGTGTGAAGATCCAGAGCATAAGAATCTGTCTTTCCATCAAGCAGTTGAGCTCATTTTTTATTTATGTAAAGAGGAACAAAGTAAACAGTCACAAAGTAAACTTCAGACAACCCCTTAGAGTTTAAGTTATGGAAAAAAAGAAACCATGACTATACTCTGGTAGAATTTCTTATGCTGCTGAAAAAGTATTTGAACATTAAATCATGAATCACTACTTTCCTAAAATACCTTATTACACCCTAGGGAAAAACTGTAAAAGAGTCTGTTCTCTGATGTTTATGATGACTATTTGTAGTCGTCCTCCAAATGCGGTTCTTGCAGGAGCTCCTCTCCTTTCCTTCCTTTGTTTTTTTTAATTTTTACAAACTCCCAACAGATTCACTACCTTGAGAAAACTAGAGGATATTTATGACCGAACAACAGTTCTTTAGACACCCGAAGGCAATTATCTCTTATATAATATGCCTTAGGCAAACTGCAACTAGTTTTTAAGAAGGTTAAGCCTTCTCAAGAATTTTATTCAACAAAGTTTGCATTGTTTACTTTTACATTTCCTGGCCTTTTCTCCTTCTAGATCCCCTCAATCTTAATTTTATCTACCATTCTCTAACTTGGAAAACATTATCTGGCCTCAGCTAACAGTCAGAAGCCCTTGTAAAACATGCATCCCTGTGCCTTCCTGTTCGGCATACTATACTCACAGCCCCACTGTGTCATTGCTTTTAGGCTCCCAGTCCACATTCTTATTATTGTAGGCTACCCTAAAAAGCATTTCTCTTAGTTTAGGTAATGTCAGTACATAGGATACACTAGAAGTTCATACCTACCTTTGAATCTCCAAAGTTCTTTTTTCCTTTTTCAGGTGAATACCCAATAACTAGGAATTAATTTGTATTTGGGGTAACTATTTTCCAGAGTAATCAGTTTCTACTCAAAAAGATTTTCAGCTGTTAATTATATAAAGTATTGATTTTTTCCTTGTATTTTTTGATGATAAAAGATTTCCAAAGAGGCATAAAAGATATTTGAAGTATGACAATGAAAATAATAAACATGGTCTTTGAGTGTTTGCCTACATAACTCAGGGCTTATCTGAAAGGTTCTCCGTGTCATGCGGAAGAATGCCTCCTTTATAATTAAGTTGTGCAAATGCTGTAGAATTGTGATCAGAAACAAGTTTACTATTTTTTACTTCTATGTTTTTGACAGAATAATAATATATTTCCCCTTGTTCATTTTTTATCTTACAGACAAGTGATAAGCTATCCATTGTGAGAGAATGAACTTTAACCTTTTAAAATGGAATCAGAATAGAAATAGCAACATAATATAAAAATACCTTCTGAGCTCCTGCAATTTTCATAGCATTCTGCTTACAGGTTACAAGAAATATGAAACTTCTTTACCTTCAGTGTACTTACAGGTGATTCAAAAAATAAAGAATACAGAAAAAAATAACACAAGGTGGTTCATGGTTCAAGAGTCATAGCAAGGCAACTGTTCATTCATTCAACAAATATTTATTATTTATTAAGTTCCTACTGTGTGTAAGGGATTCTGGCTAGTTAAAACATGAGGATATTCAAAACAGAAATGGTTATTGTCCTCCAAGGAGATGAAGCTGGAGAGTTAGGTAGTAATTGGGTGATGTGAGACTTTCTCCAAAGAAAAATGTCAAGGCATTGGAGGTTTTGAAACAAGGGATTGACATTATCAGTTGTGTATTTTTATTTGTTTATTGCAGTGCGTACAGCAAAATGCACAAATCTTAGTGCACAGCATAAATTTTGATGTGTATATGCTCACGTGACCAGTTGTGTATTTTTAAAAATCACCCTAAATATCATGAAGAGAATATATTGGAAGGAAACAACTGTGACATGTAAGACAGAAAAAAATGTCTATGCAGTATTCCAGGCAATAGACAAGGTCTTAGGGTGCTGATGATGGTAGTAAAGGAGGAGAAGAAAGAGGGAGATACAGAGATAAAAGGTACAAAGCAGGTAGACTTGAAAATTATTTAGGAAATAAAATAAAAAAGATTTGATAATCAGATACTGGGACTGAGGGGTAAAAGAAGGATCAAATCCACTCTGATTCCTTTTTAAAAGGTTGAAGACCTTGGTTTTTGGCTTATCCAACTGATGTTGATGGTGCTGTTTACAAAAACAGGGAACAATAGAGGAAGGCTGTATTCGAATGGTAGGTGTTTATGATTACAGTTATGGACAAATTCAGTTTGAGGAGCTTTTAGGACATCCAACTTGAGATGTCAACTGTTCAATTAGACATAAACATACGGAGATAAAACTAAGGATAAGATTAGAGAGTCATTATAAATGATATCATCGTATACCTTGGTGAGCCCTCTTATTAGTATATACAGTGGAAAATAAAATAGTTTAAATTGGTGGTCTCTCACTATGAATTAGAAAAATCTGGTAATGTTTCATGGGGGAAGAGGACTGGACCATGAAAACGTAATATAAATAAAAAGAGAGAAAAGTAGAAAAAGTAGAAGTGAATGAAATGTCAAGCACACAAAAGTATAAATAGATTTCAGAAGGCTTCTTAGTTGCAAGTAACAGAGATAACAATCCAAACTGGCTGAATAAAAAAAAAAGGAATCTATAAACTCACACATAATTGATAAGTTCCAGGTATTCCACCTTCAAGCAAGACTGTGTCCGGTGGTGAAACAACATGCTCTGAACCCAGTTCTTCTTTTCCTATTTCTCAACTGTTTCCTTGGTGTTGACTCAGTTCTAGCAGGTTCTCCTCTCATGATCCCAAGATGGTAGTTAGTAGTTCCAGACACTATATGTTCACATGCTCATGTCCAACAAGAAGAACAAAGTTTTTTATTTGTTTGTTTGTTTATGCAGTAAGGCAATGAAAACTCCAGAATGGAGATCAATACCCCATAAGGTTATGTGCTCATGCTTAGTATTGTAGGTACAGATACATGATTATCTTAAGCTAGTTAGGGTACACCTCTGGAATGGAGACAAATCCTTGCACCAAACTATCCAGAGTGTTAGAGAAGAGGGATAGTAAGTCTAGAAGAATCTACATTGTATGAAAGTGTAAATGCCAAGTTAAGGATCTTGGACATAACCCAATAAACTTAAAGGAGCTCTTGTGTTCTGAACAGAAGAGGCATGCAGTGAAATGTTTTAAGAAGTTAAGTCCTAAGGTAATAAAGTACATACTGAAGTGTTTAAGAAAAAGAGAAATCTGTTAAAGAGTCTATAGTAGTAGTCTAGGAAAGAGATTGTGAAATCCCAGATGTGGTTAAGAAATTCTGATGAAAGGAAGACAATAATGAAGTGATGAATGTGAACCATACTTCAAACAAAGAATCCACAGGATTTAGAAAGAATATGAATAAACTCTGTGGTGGAATTTCAAAAATTTCCACTGAAATTTTGATTACTGTGATACCTTCAGCACTGAGGCAAAGATGATCTCTTCTTTTTTAGCATAATACTGGACCTCCAAACCTAGGTCTAAACTAGCTTTTCCATTTCATTTTGTTTTAATTAGTTACCCTTACATTGTGATCCATTACTTTCCATGTGTATAACTTTCCTAGAAATCAAAAAGAAAATATGTTCCAAACTTTCTCAGAATGAAGGCTGTCCTTGACTCCATAGAATGAGAACTTGCAGATTACACTACAATGTAAAAAAAAAAAAAAAAGCTAGATTCAAGATGGCGGTGTGAGAGGTGAGACAGACAACTCCTCCCAAAACCACAGTGTGAAAATATAGTTAATACAACCCTAAAACACCAACAGGAAAGAAGGCTGCACCAGACTGCATACAGACCCCACGAACAGAGCAGACCTCACAAAAAAGGGTAATGTATGAAAGCCCTGATCCAGTGGGACCCGAGCCATTCCCCCACCCCAGCTCACCAGCGGGAGGAAGAGAAATGGAGCAGGGAAGGGGGTGGAAGCCTGGCCTGCTGAACACGTAGCCCTGGAGATCTGCTTTGCAAGCAGAAATCTACATTGTGTGGTGCTCTGGAGGATGGGGAGCTGGGACAGGCAGAATGCTTGAGAGACAGATTCCGGCCGTTTGTGGAGGAAGGACAGGATCCACACCCAGCTGCTCTGGGACAAGGGAAAGGCAGGTGGTCTGAGAGGCTTCCTAACAGTGAGAGGGCTGCTGAAGATGCGGGATTTGCATGGAGCTTGCTACGCGGGAGAAGGGATATGGGGACAAGGTTGTCTGGGCACACTCTACCCAGCAGAGTGGGAACTTTGGGGAGCTTCAGGTGCTCCATCCCTCTGGCTGGCTACTCAGCTCTGAGGCCCCCCACTGTGATACGCAGCTTGCCAAGCCTTCCTCCCTGGCCTGACAGCACCAGCTCTCAAACCAGCAGTCACTGCTCTGGCATCAGGCCAGCCAGAGAGAGGCCTCACCTACAACAGCTAGAGACGCCAAGCATAGAGGCTTACACTTGTGTGCTTGGCCCACTGACTGTGATATTGGAGACAGGCAGGGAAGACGGGAGTCAGGAAACAGATCTTTCCTCCCTCCAGGCAACAGCTGTGCTCCCCTATGACGGCCAGCTTCACTCTAGGGGCTGAGCAGCTCCAGAGACTGGAGCTTCTGGGCAATAGAGGGCACCACACAGAAATATGAAATGTCAAAAGAACATGGTACAGACCAAAATCTCACAAACCCCAGAAAAAGGGCCAAATGAAACTGAACTCACCAATCTTCCTGAAAGAAGATATACCCATGGAGTATATCATGGTGACTTGATAATAGGGGGAGCCTGGTAACCATAATGTTGCTCATGTAATTGTACATTAATAATAGCAAAATTAAAAAAATAGCTATCACTATAGTCATAATAGCAGCATTTACTTTTTAACAAATGGTTTTTTTTTGAGCCTTTTTGTCAGCTGAAAATGAATCTGTTTGTAAGCAACAGAAAACCCTATAGTTTAAAAAAGTAGAATTCCAGAGAAATCACTGGAGTCTTGGTTCAGCTGCTCATCAGTAATAAAGTCTATATCTTTGTGTTTCTCTGGATTTTCATTGTGTTTTAGATCATGGTGACAAGCTGATGGTTCTACCTCCAAGTATCACAACCTCATTCAAGGCAAGCAATTGTGTGAAATAAAGAAAAGGAACAGGGATCTTTCTGTTTATCAGAAAAACAAATATCTGCCTGAATTTCTTACCCAGCATACTTCTTAGAGTTCATGGGTCAGAATGGGATCACATGACCTATTCATAGAAGTAAGGGAGACTGAGAAAGTGAACATTTGATTTTATGTTCTCTATTTGTGAGACATAGCAAAGAAAAAGAAAACTGAGAATGGTTTTTGGGTTGCCAGGCAGTAGGGTCTAACATGCAAATCTATTGTTCTGCAGTGTACTCTGTTCTTATTTGTGTATTACACTCTTGTCATTTTGTATTTGACTTTGTATTCATCCATGTATGTTGTTTCCTCTACCCTTTAGGAGAATATTTGCATGATTAAATACCAATTTTTAAAAGAGATGTTTTATTCTCTTTTTCCATTAGCCATTACCAACATCTGCTTAACTCATTCAGCAAAGATCCTAAAATTTTGATTTCCCTGAGTAGGCAACACATATTTACTAGAAAGGATATTACTTTTATTTATGTCTAATATCTTGGCAAGCATTACCTTGTACGAAAGAAAATACAGTGAAAGTACCAGATGATTTCATGGGGATTTAGTAAAAGTATCACATTTTATCTTTTATGGCGTATGATAGAGTCTCATGTAAAGATACATTTCCAAGAGACCTCGTCAACTTTGACTTAGAAAGAAATTCAGCACCACAGTATAGCACCTGCGTATCAAAAATAAATTTAGTAATGCCACTTGATGCAATGTTTAGAAAAAATAGTCAATTAAAGCAATATGAATTCAACCAGAATCTTCTGCAGGCAGCAGCATCATGCAATTCTGACTTCACAATGACATGAAATTTTAAATGACAACTGTGCTAAATCAGGGAGCAGCAAACGCAGGCCAAGTTTAAATTTAGTAACATTGCTAGTTTACTGGAAATAATCTCCATAGCAGATTGTCTATGAATTTCAGGTGACCGACTACTTGTTTTTCTATTCTGTTCAGAGATAATCAGGTACCCAGATGCTTCAGCATTGCTGTCTTCCTATCTCAATGGCATTTCTGGTGCCCACCTCAGGAGTCTCCCTGGCCAACCTTGAAACAGTTGGAAATTAAACAGAATCCACTGCATAGATTCTTCTTGAAAATTTCCATCGTAAATGTTCAGAACTTTCTGAATAAGCATAAGGATTTGAAGGTAAGTGAATTTTATAAGTAACTCACATTCTTGTGTAACTCTTAATTAGGTCCAAGGTAAATATTTAATATATTTTTTAAAAATACACCAAAGTAAAAGAGTGATGGAATAAAAGGAAATAGTCATCTCAGTGCAGTTCCGTAACAAAGAAGGGAAATAAAATACAAAGTTTTAAATTTTTTATTTGTCATGTAAATGTAAATACAAGCAAAGCACATTGGTAAACCAGATATTTGATAGTGTTTCACACAGAAAAGCATGACATACAGTGGTTGTCAGATTTTAATGTGCATATGAGTCACATGGGGGGAGAGGAATTCCTTAAAATACTGATACCTGGGGATATTTCACAGAATTAGATTCACTAGACCTGGGATATGACCTAACAATCTTCATTTTTACAATTACTCACCCATAAATGATCCTGATGAAGGTGGGCCTTGGGCCTTTGAGAAACATTGAAAATGGCATTCAAACAATAATACTTAT
The DNA here is from genome assembly GCA_032199065.1 of Smutsia gigantea. Lineage (NCBI taxonomy): Eukaryota > Metazoa > Chordata > Mammalia > Pholidota > Manidae > Smutsia > Smutsia gigantea. The sequence continues at coordinate 78,752 of JAVSCE010011517.1, forward strand.
TTTTAAACTTTATATTAAACGTGGTTTTAAGTTGTGTTTCCTTCAGTCACAAGAATAAGGAAGGCATATTTCGTGCAGAGGAGCTAAATTAGTACTCCCCTTTTCATCCTCCAAATTGAATTAATTCTCTTTAATATTCCTTTTTAAAGTTCAATATGATTAGCTAATTCCCAGGTGCCCCTATTTCAATTTCAGATTGACAATCCTGTCACTGCTTTCTTTAGCTATTTCTCTCCCCTGTGTAGTGTTTTAATTTACTCAAATGTTTATGCTTATTGGATCTAATTCCAGGAAATATCTAGAAGGTGAAAATAATGAGCTATTACCAGGGCTGGCTAAGCATTTCTACATTTTTGAGGGGTTTTTCTTTTTCTCTTCATTTTGAAAACTCAGCCTTAGATTTCAGAAGCATAGATCTGCTCAATCATCACTAGTTATTCGTTCTCCTTTGCTGATAAACACACATAAATCATGTCATATATTTATAACAGGTTACATGTATATTTATTGAATATCGCTCCATTGTATTTCCATTTCCTATATCTCAGTTAGCAACTCCATCTTTCTTTTTTGCAATTTGAAATTCATAAAAGGTTTGCTTTTTTTATCCCAGTGAAAAAGGCAATTAGTAGAGACATATTCAGGTCTTCAGTTGTGATGATTCTTTAAATATAATATGATATTATTTTTATAGTAAAGACTGAAATGTTTAATCACAATCCTATGAATTCAAGGCTTGTAGACATTTTCTTCTATCAGTCTTTGTGTGCACTTGTTCATATTGTATAGAATCTGTTGTCCATAAAATACCAAAAGGCAAAAATAAGCCCTTAATCAAAAAGAAGTATATCTCTAATGTGCCCATTAGCTACACATATTAGCTATTAGTATTATGCAAAGAAAATGAATATAATCATATGCATAAAATAAAGCACCACTCTGTTTACTTTATCAAAATCAAAGATTTACAGAATTAGATTAATTATAATAGATAATTTTACATGCATCTCTTCTCACTACTGTTCTCAGTAATAGGACTGCCATACCTGATCATAAAATCCTGAAATTTATAATATAGAAGATTGTAAAATCCTCAAAAATGTAGTACACAAGTTTATGGTTCAATGAAGTTCCAAATAAGATTTAATAAAGCTTTTAGGGAAAATCTTTGTAATATTTCAACTTCAGGAAAACATAGAAACTACCTTTCTGCTCTTTCTTGTTCTTTTTTAAAATTTTTCCCTTTTTTTTAAACTTTTCAAAGGAGCAGGTGGAGAGAGAATGGAGTTGTGTCCTCAAGTGAGTCACGTTCGTTATCATTGGCGTATTTATCTTAAACTGTGGATCCCTAAAGAAAACTTAATCTGTAGTTTCAGGGAACCTGAATGAAGCAGCCTCATACTCAGGAAGTCAAATATACAACAAAATAATACATTACAGAAACTTTATAGAGTCATAGAAGCGTAGTTTTAGAGCTGAAATGGACCGTTGAGATCTTCTGCCTGGTCCCCTCGTGTATAATAGCATTATTTTCTCTTCCAAACTTGCTGTATAAAAGCTTAATACAAAGAGCAGTAAACATCTATCTGGCCAAGTATGACCTATTAACAAGGAGAAACTGTTTTTTTAAGCAAGTGTTTTTCCATAACAATTTCTTGGGTAAGGAAGATCAGAGGAAATTTTCCTCCAAAATGAAGGTTGAGGAAGTGAAGAAAATACCTACGTGCTTATAAATGTAGTTGAACTTAAAATCATTAATTATTTTTGTTGTCAGTAGATAATCTTTTATGTCAGGAACCTAGAAGTTAAAACAGCAAATTTAGCTGTAGTTCAGGTTTGTTCAGCTTTATACGGAAATCTGATACTGAAGGAGAAAAAGAACTAGAAGATACAGCTTTAGAGCAGAAGAACCATCTGGGACCGTTCAGTATAGGAGAAAGAAGATTTAAATATGTAAAAATCTCTGGGGAGTGTTAGTGTTATTATGAAACAGTATAATAATGATATTTGTGAAATATCCAAAAAGATTAAAATATGTTATTCTCAGTTTAAGATGTTGGAAACTCATTAAAATTTGTGTAGTAAAAGTATAGTTATTGATCTGGGGAAATGCTCATAATATACTGTAAATGAAAACAAGTCACAAATCATATTATTATGTAGTCCCATTTTTATTAAAAAAGCTACAGATGCATAGGAAGAAAACTGAAATGATATACATCAAAATATTATTTAAATTTTTTTTTTTACAATATACAATCTTTATTAAATATACAATAAATTATGAATTGAAATACATTGTTCAAATCAAATGTGTAATTTATATAGATATATAAACAATACGAAAATTACTACTCTGAGACTATTGTACATTGGGCCAACTATTCTCAATTATGCTGCAACAAGATGCGTAGGTCACCTAAGTGTAGTATCAATGATAATAAGAATAACAAATATTCACATTGTACTTACTCTATGTACTAGAAACCAACCCAAACACTTTGCATGTATTATCTCATTGGATTCCCACAGAATCTCTATAGGGCAGGTCCTGTTATTCCCATTTTTCCAGATGAGATACTGAGTTATAAAAAGGATAATTATCCATGGTCAGATAGCTAGTTTGTGGCAGACCTGAGTGTTGAACCCAGGTACTCTGGCTTTAGAATCTGTGTTAATAAACATTTAGATTTGTATGGTGTTTTACAATACTAAAAATGCTTTGATACATATTCTCCAATTTCTTACAAAATTCATGTGTGTGTATGTGTGTTGGACAAGTTACCTCAATTTTACAAAGTTTTGCATTTCTTCTGTACATTTCATACATTATTTTATGTGATTTTCTTTTTTTTTTTAATTTAATTTATTTTATCATTAATTTACAATTACATGTGCAATATTACGATTATTAAACTACCCCTTCATCAGGTCCCCCCCACCAACCCCATTACAGTCACTGTCCATCAGCGTAGTGAGATGCTATAGAATCACTACTTGTCTTCTCTGAGTTGTACTGCCCTCCCCGTGCCCCCCCAACATTACATCTGCTAATCGTAATGCCCCTTTTTCCCTCTTATCCCTCCCTTCCTGCCCATTTTCCCCAGTCCCTTTCCCATTGGTAACTATTAGTCCGTTCCTGGGTTCTGTGAGTCTGCTGCTGTTTTGTTCCTTCAGTTTTTTCTTTGTTCTTATACTCCACATATGAGTGAAATCATTTGATACTTGTCTTTTTCGGCTTGGCTTATTTCACTGAGCATAATACCCTCTAGCTCCATCCATTTTGTTGCAAATGGTAGGATTTGTTTTCTTCTTATGGCTGCATAATATTCCATTGTGTATATGTACCACCTCTTCTTTATCCATTCATCTACTGATGGACACTTAGGTTGCTTCCATTTCTTGGCTATTGTAAATAGTGCTGCAATAAACATAGGGGTGCATCTGTCCTTTTCAAATTCGGCTGCTACATTCTTAGGGTAAATTCCTAGGAGTGGAATTCCTGGGTCAAATGGTATTTCTATTTTGAGTTTTTTGAGGAACCTCCATACTGCTTCCACAATGGTTGAACTAATTTGCAGTCCCACCAGCAGTGTAGGAGGGTTCCCTTTTCTCCACATCCTCGCCAACATTTGTTGTTGTTTGTGTTTTGATGTTGGCCATCCTCACTGGTGTGAGGTGATATCTCATTGTGGTTTTAATCTGCATTTCTCTGATGATTAGCGATGTGGAGCATCTTTTCATGTGCCTGTTGGCCATCTGAATTTCTTCTTTGGAGAAGTGTCTATTCATGTCCTCTGCCCATTTCTTAATTGGATTATTTGCTTTCTGTTTGTTAAGGTGCATGAGTTCTTTATATATTTTGGATGTCAATCCTTTATCAGATACGTTTTTTATGAATATATTCTCCCATACTGTAGGAAGTCTTTTTGTTCTACTGATGGTGTCCTTTGCTGCACAGAAGCTTTTCAGCTTGATATAGTCCCACTTGTTCATTTTTGCTTTTGTTTCCCTTGCCCGGGAAGATATGTTCACGAAGAAGTCGCTCATGTTTATGTCCAAGAGATTTTTGCCTATGTTTTTTTCTAAGAGTTTTATGGTTTCATGACTTACATTCAGGTCTTTGATCCACCTTGAGTTTACCTTTGTGTATGGGGCTAGACAGTAGTCCAGTTTCATTCTCTTACATGTAGTTGTCCAGTTTTTCCAACACCAGCTGCTGAAGAGGCTGTCATCTCCCCATTGTATATCCAAGGCACTTTTATCAAATATTAATTGACTGTATATGTTTGGGTTAATGTTTGATTTTCTATTCTGTTCCACTGGTCTGTGGGTCTGTTTTTGTGCCAATACCAAATTGTCTTGATTACTGTGGCTTTGTAGTAGAGCCTGAAGTCAGGGAGTGTAATTCTCCCTGTTTGATTCCTCCTTCTCAGGATTGCTTTGGCTATTCGGGGTCTTTTGTGGTTCCATATGAATTTTAGAATTATTTGTTCCAGTTCAATGAAGAAAGCTGTTGGTAGTTTGATAGGGATTGCGTTGAATCTGTAGATTGCTTTAGGTAGTATAGCCATTTTGACAATATTTATTCTTCCTAGCCAAGAACATGGGATGCATTTCCATTTGTTAGTGTCCTCTTTAATTTCTCTTAGAGTGTCTTGTAGTTTTCAGAGTACAGGTCTTTCACTTCCTTCGTTAGGTTTATTCCTAGGTATTTTATTCTTTTTGATGCAGTTGTAAATGGAATTGTTTTTCTGATTTCTCTTTCTGTTAGTTCATCATTAGTGTATAGGAAAGCAACAGATTTGTGTGTTAATTTTGTATCCTGCAACTTTGCTGAATTCAGATATTAGTTCTAGTAGTTTGGGAATGGAATCTTTAGGGTTTTTTATGTACAGTATCATGTCATCTGCAAATAGTGACAATTTGACTTCTTCTTTACCAATCTGGATGCCTTGTATGTCTTTGTTTTGTCTGATTGCTGTGGCTAGGACCTCCAGTACTATGTTGAACAGTGGAGAGAGTGGGCATCCCTGTCTTGTTCCCGATCTTAGATGAAAAGCTTTCAGCTTCTCACTGTTAAGTATGATGTTAGCTGTGGGTTTGTCATATATAGCCTTTATGATGTTGAGGTACTTGCCTCTATACCCATTTTGTTGAGAGTTTTAATCATGAATGGATGCTGAATTT
>JAVSCE010011518.1:0-16941 GCA_032199065.1 Smutsia gigantea
TTTTTTTTCACTTGGTAAAATAACTAAGGAAGATTGCTGGGTTTATACAGTAAGATGATGTTCAATATCATAAATAACTGCTAGATGGTTGTCCAGAGTACCTGTCTCATGTTGAATTCCCACCTGAAATGTTTGAGTCCAGTTGCTCTTTGTCTTCATTTAGTATTGTTTGAGCTGATTTCTGGTTTATTTTAGATATCCTATTAAGTGTATGATGGTGTATCATTATGGTTTGTTTTCCCTTATGGTGGTAGATTGTTAAGCTCTGATGATATTGAACTGTTTACTATTTTCTTTGGAGAATCTTCAAGGTGTTTTTTTTTTTTTGAGTTTTGAGATTTTTTAAAAAAACTTTAGATACAAGTTTTTTCCAGATATGTGACTTGCAAATATTTTCTCACAGTCTGTAGCAACAATTTTTAATTTCTGTGAATTCTAGTTTATCAGGTTTTCTTTTTGTAATTGAGCATATTTTGGTGTCATACCAGAGAACTCTTTGCTTAACCTGTGGTCACAAAGTTTTTTTCCTATTTTTTAAAAATATTTTAGAATTTTAGATTTTCTATCCAAGTTGAGATACTGATTGGAGTAGAGCAGAAATGTAAAGTATATATGTTGACAAAATCTTAATGCTTAATATCTGTGCATGTTTTTGCTCTATTAATGACTAATGAAAAACCAGGAAATCACCAACCAACCTTAGCAGTACTTCAACAGTCTATATCTTAGCTTAAATTAAAATTTGTAATTTGTAAGTATATATATTCTTTGTCCCTCCTTCTATTCCAGTCATTATATCTGCCTGGAATGTTTCTTCTTCATTCCTCCACTACCTTCTCATCCTGCCAACTCTTGTTTTTTAATAAGCTTAGTTGGAATCATATTTCCTGATCACTCACTTTTCTTATTCTTATGTCTAGGAATGAAAAAAGGTTTAGATAAAAATGTAATGTTAATTATAGCTGGCATAAACTTTCTTACAAGCATGAAATTTCCTGAGATAATTGTATTTGCTTTAGTGCAGTTGGCCTGCTTCACTAAATATATACAGTTGATCCTTGAGCAGTTTGGAGGTTACAGGCACTGACCCTCTCATGTAGTCGATAATCTTCATATAACTTCTGACCCCTCCAAAACTTAACTATTCATAACCTGCTATTAACCAGAAGCCTTACTGATAATAGATTGAACACATATTTTATATGTTATATATATTATATACTATATTCTTACAGTAAAGTAGCCTAGAGAAAATGTTTTTTTTTAATTGTCACAAATCTCCAAAAAATATTCCAGTATATTTTTTGGAAAAAATCTGAATGTAAGTGGACCTGTGCTGTTCAATCCAAATTGTTCAAGGATCAATTGTATATACATGTAGGAGAACAAAGGTTGGCAAACATTTCCAGTATAGCACCAGATAATAAAATATTTTAGGCTTTGCTGGCCAGATGGTTTCAGCTGCACCTCTAGGCAGCATAGCATGAAAATGATGTTACAGTAAAACTTTGTTTATAAAAATAATCTTTGGAAATTGATGCCTGGGTCCAACCCCAAAAGGTTCTGATTTCAGTAATCTGAAATGAGACAGCATGAGGTTAAAAGCTACCCAGATGATTCTAATGTTAAGTTTGAGAACCACTGATTTGAAAGGAAGTTTGATATGGAATTAAGTTAAAGAGAAACCTTAAAAACTTAACAGTGATAAAAATGTTGATATCAATTCAGTTCAGTTCAAATATAGATAAACCAAATGGATCTTTGGGGGAAATTCAATATAAATTTAAAGGCTCTGTGTCTTTCATTTAGCCTAATTGGCAAATATGACAGTTTCTCTTGGTGCCTTAAATTTTCTCTTCCTATTTGGGCAAGCACAAAATTACAGCAGGTTTTCCTAAGAACCAGCTAATAATAGACAGTTGCATCACTGCATCAGACCATCCCTTTTCTAGTTTAATTAGCAGACCAAAGTAAAAACTGATTGATATCAGACATGGTAGTGACCTTGAATATAAGCCCATAAAATAGTGCCTGGGGAGGTCAGAAAATACTGAGTTCCCTGAGCTATTTAGTTGGTATTTCATGTAACACAAATAGTAATATTTTTCCTTTTAAAAGTTTATTTGATATATAAAAACACTAATTACATTTGGTAATCTGCCTATAAGATACATGCCAGTCCCCCAAATGCTGAATGCATTCATAGTATTGCTTTGCTGAAAATTACCTTCTTTGTTGAAGGTAACACTTTCTCTGAGAACTGCCTCTTTCCATTGTCACTTCAGAGAACACTGATGGCCTGCTTTGGTACTGCAAAATCCTTCATCATTCTTTCTCCAAACTTAATGACTGGATCGATAGATACCTACCCTACCTACATAGTGCCAAACTGGTTAACAAATAAATACAGAGTAATGTGAGTGGCCCTCTTTGAGTAGGTTCATTTGTCTCTAGTGCTAGAATGAAGACTTAGACTTTATAAAGAGAAACAGCAATGAGAAAGAATTAAAGAGAATGGTTATGATTCTTAACAACTTACTAGGTATAGGTATAGCCTTGTGAAATCCTAATCTTTTCTTGCCTTTTGATTTTGAGATATCTGTGTAATCATATAATTCTGGTTTTATCCTCATGCTATTTTTATATTATTTGTAATCAAAGGTGCTTTATGTTGTTTACATTTCAAATTTATTTGAGATATTTTAAGTATTTATACTACAAAAAAATCATTCCCATACCCCAGGTGACTAGCCAGAAGAAACAAACTGGGTCTTAAAACACCTGAAGCACATAATCAGAAAGTCACAAGGTGAAAAATTAGTGTTTTGAGTTCAAAACATCAAGAGAGAATTTAAGGATTTTTGGAAGAGCCCCCTCCCCTGTCCCCCCACCCCCAATTCTTCAAGACTCAAATCGGAGCTATCTTTTATCAAGGTTAAGTTAGGTCTGGTTTCCTTACTTTGTTATCCCAGTGGCACTCTTGGAATCTCTCTATTATTGCAGTTGTCTCAGGATATGGAAACTATTTTTATTTTTCCTGTAGCCTCTTGAGAAAATGTCATAAGTACATTTCATGTTTAATGCAGAATAAGCTTCTTTTCTAAAACAAAATCATCTTCCATACCTCTTTCACTTGTAGATTGGCTTTCTGTGCTTGGAGACTGTTTTGTAAAACTTATCTTTTGAAAGTAGTCCCAAACTAATCGCAAATACAGTCCTCCATGTTCTCTTCTAAACCCCCATCCTCATGGATTCTCTTTTTTTCCACTATAATGATTCTACCTTTTTCACTTAAAATCATACTGTCTTTTATGCAGGTGGTCAAGGAAAAATGAGAAGTAGATGAGGCCAAATTGTTAGGGAGCGGATGAGAGGTATACAGACAAAATGCCAGAAAATTCTTCCATTAATTTTTTTTAAATCATTCTCTACATCCAAAAAAACATTATCTTTGTTACCTTATGAGCCTAGCCTAGCATCAGGTTGGCATTTGTTACGTATTTAGTAAATACCTTTTGGTTGGTTGTTTTGGCATTCAAAATGTGTCCTTTATTTTTATTCTTATAGATGTAAAATTCATATTCAGTAAAAAACTCACCCCACTTAATTGTTCAGTTGACATGAAATATTTTAGTCACCCCAGAAAGTTCCCTCATAACCCTTATAGTCTTATCTTACCCAACCCCCACATCCTAGCAACCTCTGATCAGATTTCTCTCTCTATTGCTTTGCCTTTTCCAAAATGTAATCTAAATAGAATCATATGTACATATGAAGCCTTTTGTATTTGGCTTCTTCCATTTAACATAATGCTTTTGAGATTCATCCACATTATATATATCAGTAGTTCATTGCTTTCTGTTGTTAAAAGCATTCCAACGTCTGGATGCACCACAGTTTATCCATTCACCAAATAATGGACATATGGGTTGTTTACATTTTTGGCTGTTATAAATAAAGTTGTTATGTACATTCCAGCACAGGTCTTTGCATGGATGTGGTTTTATTGATCTTGGATCGATAACTAAGAATAATAGCATTGCTAGGTTGTATTGAGTGCATGTTTAACATCATAACAGATTGCCAAACAGCCAAAAACTGTGGTTGATGATAATGAGTATATTTTCAATCTGTTTATTTACCTTTCATATATCTTTTTTTATAACATCTGATCAGATCTTTGCCCATTTTTAAATATAAACTTTTTATTTTTGAATACCTGGCTGTTTTGCAATTTGTAGTTTATTTAAAAAAAATTTTTTTACTGCCATGCCCTTTTATTCAATATTTCACCAGTAAGTAATTATTTATGCTGTAAGGTAGTACTAAAATTTCATTTTCTTTTCCATTTGGGTAATTAGTTGTCTCAGCAAGGAAGACCTTTTCCTGCCAGTCTTTAATGTCTAATTTTGTCATTTGCATAAATGTTTTGCTTATTTGGAGGGTTTCACTTTTCCATCCTTGTTCTCCCCCATATTCCTATTTTACTACACACAGCCTTAATTAGTATGACTTTATTTAAGTTTTGGAGGATTTCTTTTTTTAGTTTTTTAGGGTTTTTATTTTTCTTATTTTAATTGTCTTTCTTTTTTTTTTTTTTTTTTGTCTTTGTCTTTTTTTCTCATGTTTGTTGTTACTCTGGCTTTATAATATAATATGACTTGATATCTGGTGGGGCAAGCCCTCCAGGTAGTTGTTCCTCAGATAGGTGCTGTTTCTTGTCCCTTTGGTCTCCCAAATACAGTTAGAATCTTATCAGCTAGAGAAAGTAATTTGAACCAGCTCTACTATTCAGAACAACTGGAAAAGATGAACTAAAATAAAAATAAATAATTTATATCTGAAGACATAAGGCTCTAAAGTTATGAAGAATTACAGGGCCAAAGTTCTGTGGGAAAAGAAAGGCAGTGTATCGAGAGTGACATTTGAAGACTTCTTTTCTCCAAATGGTAAATCAATTCCAGAGGAGACCACTGAAAATTGAGAAGCTAAGTAGTCGTTTTGTCACATACACTGAGCTAAAGAGACAAAAATTGGAGTTCAGGACCTCCAAGGGGAGAACTCTTTGGTTGGTTTTACGTTAAAATTTCTAGGGACTTTAAGTTAGTGTTTCTCTTTGGTCTAGATCATTCTGTGCTGGAGAGAATTGTCCTTGCATTGAAGGGTGTTTACCAGCATTCCTTGCTTATATTCAATAGATGCCATACTAACCCCTAACCTCCACAGTGACAATAAAAAATGTCTCCATATATTGCCCAATATTTCCCAAAGAACAAAAGCCACCCCATTTAAGAAAGACTCCCCAAAAGGTATGCTGGAATAGACAAGACTTTATAGGGAATGAAGCCCAGTTTTGAATCATCTCAATCACATACAGGATTGTTTTAATCTGTCTATTAAAAGCAAATGTTAAGTCTACCCTTCAAAAGATAATATTATCAAAAGCCTCACATTATCTCTTTAGTTTTTCAAATATAGCTTTTGCCAGTCAAAACCAATTAGAAGACCTAGATCCAGCCTAAGAGAGGTACAAGACAACAGCTGAAGAAAAATCAAATAATATACAGGAGAAAAAATGAAGAGAGAACCCATATAGTGGAATAAGTAAGACTGTAACTGTAAAGTAAGTATGTAGTTGTAACTCCGGGGAGGAAAATATGTTCCCAGCCGATCACAAATTACCTTTGAAGCTGAAATCAGTCAAAGGGAGAAATAAAGTAGGAGAACTAAGTTTATTGCTTACAAGTAGTCGGCCACTTCTGTCTCTTGTGACTCAGCTACAAAAAGGGATCCCACCAAACCTCTCTGGTCCAGATACTCCCTTGCTCCCCTAACCCTGTAATCACCTGTTCACATGGAGATGGACTACTTCTCTCCACCCCTTAGAAACACCTACTGATATGGAGATGCACTAGGGAGGCTGGAGAGGCAAGGGTAGGAATGGGGAAAGAGACCCGGCTGGACCCAGCTAAAGTCTGAGAGCCCGGTTCCCTAGGTGGGAGCCGAGTCCAGAAAGGAGCAAGGGGCCAAACCTCTGAATTCCTTGTAACCCCCAGGCTGACCTCTGGGGAGGGTGGTCAGCATAGCAACCCCAGCTCAGCATCCTTATCTCAAACACGCGCTCCCCTCCCCACCTTGCACTTTATCTCTGCTTTTCCATCTTCCTGGAAATATGCATTTTTACCCACAGTAGTTAAGGAAATTAAGACATTAAAGAGAAGATTGAATGAAGGGGACATTCTAGAACTCAGAAATAACAGTTTAATAGCAGATTACCCTGTCAAATTTCACAATAATCAGTGTTGGTTTTATTTCAATTGCATCAATGTAGGAAGTTCTAACAACTTCATTGGCATTCCTGTTCAAATATGTTCTTGTTTTCTGCATTTACTTAAGTGTTCTTTAATGTCTTTTCAATAATTTTATACACAGTGGATTTGCATATCTTTTGTTAGATTTTTTCCTACTTTATAAAATGCTTTTTCAAAGTTTTATTGTCTAATAGATGCATTTGTTAATGACATGATACGAAATTTTGACTTTTGTATACAACTACCTTACAGAATTTTCCTTTTTTTTTTATAATTTACTTTGGTATCATTAATCTACAGTCACATGTGCAATATTATGGTTACTGAATTAGCCCTTCATCAGGTCCCCCCCACCAACCCCATTACAGTCACTGTCCATCAACGTAGTGAGATGCTATAGAATCACTACTTGTCTTCTCTGAGTTGTACAGCCCTCCCCGTGTCCCCCCAACATTACATGTGCTAATCATAATGCCCGCTTTTCCCCCTTATCCCTCCCTTCCCACCCATCTTCCCCAGTCCCTTTCCCTTTGGTAACTGTTAGTCCGTTCTTGGTTCTGTGAGTCTGCTGCTGTTTTGTTCCTTCAGTTTTTGTCTTTCTTCTTATGCTCCACATATGAGTGAAATCATTTGATACTTGTCTTTTTCGGCTTGGCTTATTTCACTGAGCATAATACCCTCTAGCTCCGTCCATGTTGTTGCAAATGGTAGGACTTGTTTTTTCTTATGTCTGCATAATATTCCATTGTGTATATGTACCACAACTTCTTTATCCATTCATCTACTGATGGACACTTAGGACACTTCCATTTCTTGGCTATTGGAAATACTGCTGTGATAAACATAGGGGTGCATCTGTCCTTTTCAAATTGGGCTGCTGCATTCTTAGGGTAAATTCCTAGGAGTGGGATTCCTGGATCAAATGGTATTTCTATTTTGAGTTTTATGAGGAACCTCCATACTGCTTTCCACAATGGTTGAACTAATTTGCATTCCCACCAGCAGTGTAGGAGGGTTTCCTTATCTCCACATCCTCACCAACATTTGTTGTTGTTTGTGTTTTGAATGTTGGCCATCCTCACTAGTGTGAGGTGATATCTCACTGTGGTTTTAATTTGCATTTCTCTGATGATTAGTGATGTGGAGAATCTTTTCATGTACCTGTTGGCCATCTGAATTTTTTCTTTGGAGAAGTGTCTATTCATGTCCTCTGCCCATTTCTTAATTGGATTATTTGCTTTTTGTTTGTTAAGGTGAATGAATACTTTATATATTTTAGATGTCAACCTCTTATCGGATACGTCATCTATGAATATATTCTCCCATACTGCAGGATCTCTTTTTGTTCTACTGATGGTGTCCTTTGCTGTACAGAAGCTTTTCAGCTTGATATAGTCCCACTTGTTCATTATTACTTTTGTTTCCCTTGCCCAGGAAGATATGTTCATGAAGAAGTCGCTCATGTTTATGTCCAAGAGATTTTTGCCTATGTTTTTTTCTAAGAGTTTTATGGTTTCATGACTTAGATTCAGGTCTTGATCCACCTAGAGTTTACCTTTGTGTATGGGGTTAGATAGTAGTCCAGTTTCATTCTCTTACATGTAGCTGTCCAGTTTTGCCAACACCAGCTGCTGAAGCGGCTGTCATCTCCCCATTGTACACCAAGGCTCCTTTATCAAATATTAATTGACTGTATATGCTTGGGTTAATGTTTGGATTTTCTATTCTGTTCCACTCGTCTGTGGGTCTGTTTTTGTGCCTATACCAAATTGTCTTGATTACTGTGGCTTTGTAGTAGAGTTTGAAGTCAGGGAGTGTAATTCCCCCTGTTTTATTCCTCCTTCTCAGGATTTCTTTGGCTATTCAGGGTCTTTTGTGGTTCCATATGAATTTTAGAATTATTTTTTCGAGTTCATTGAAGAAAGCTATTGGTAGTCTGACAGGGATTGCGTTGAATCTGTAGATTGCCCTAGGTAGTATAGCCATTTTGACAATATTTATTCTTCCTAGGCAAGAGCATAGGATGAATTTCCATTTGTTAGTGTCCTCTTTAATTTCTCTTAGGAGTGTCCTGTGGTTTTCAGAGTACAGGTCTTTCACTTCCTTGGTGAGGTTTATTCCTACATATTTTGTGAATGGAATTGTTTTTCTGATTTCTCTTTCTGTTAGTTCATCGTTAGTGTATAGGAAAGCAACAGATTTCTGTCTCTTAATTCTGTATCATGTAACTTTGCTGAATTCAGATATTTGTTCTAGTAGTTATGGATGGAGTCTTTACGGTTTTTTATGTACAATATCATGTCATCTGCAAATAGTGACACTTTGACTTCTTCTTTACCAATCTGGATGCCTTGTATGTCTTTGTTTTGTCTGATTGCCATGGCTAGGACCTCCAGTACTATGTTGAATAACAGTGGAGAGAGTGGGCATCCCTGTCTTTTCCCAATCTTAGATGAAAAGCTTTCAGCTTCTCACTGTTAAGCATGATGTTAGCTGTGGGTTTGTCATATATGGCCTTTATGATGTTGAGGTACTTGCCGTCTATACCCATTTTGTTGACAGTTTTAATCAGGAATGGATGCTGAATTTTGTCAAATGCTTTTTCAGCATCTATGGAGATGATCATGTGGTTTTTGTTCTTCTTTTTCTTGATGTGGTGGATAATGTTGATGGATTTTCGAATGTTGTACCATCCTTGCATCCGTGGGATGAATCCCACTTGATCATGGTGTATGATCCTCTTGATGTATTTTTGAATTCGGTTTGCTAATATTTTGTTTAGTATTTTTGCATCTACGTTCATCAGGGACATTGGTGTGTAATTATTTTTTTTGGTGAGGTCTTTGCCCGGTTTTGGTATTAGAGTGACGCTGGCTTCATAGAATGAGATTGGAAGTATTCCCTCCTCTTCTATTTTTTTGAAAACTTTAAGGAGAATCGGTGTTATTTCTTCTCTATATGTCTGGTAGAATTCAGAGGTGAATCCATCTGGTCCAGGGGTTTTGTTCTTGGGTAATTTTTTGATTACCAATTCAATTTCGTTGCTGGTGATTGGTCTGTTTAGTTTTTCTGTTTCTTGCTTGGTCAGTCTTGGAAAGTTGTATTTTTCTAAGAAATTGTCCATATCTTCTAGGTTTTCCAGGTTGTTAGCATATAGATTCTCATAATATTCTCTTACAATTCTTTGTATTTCTGTGGGGTCCGTCATTATTTTTCCTTTCTCATTTCTGATTCTGTTTATGTGTATAGATTCTGTTTTTCTCTTAATGAGTCTGGCTCGGGGTTTATCTATTTTGTTTATTTTTTCAAAGAACTAACTCTTGGTTTCATTGATTTTTTTCTATTGTTTATTCTTCTCAGTTTTATTTATTTCTTCTCTGATATTTATTATGTCCCTCCTTCTGGTGACTTTGGGCCTCATTTGTTCTTCTTTTTTCTAATTTCAGTAATTGTGTCTTTAGACTATTCATTTGGGAATGTTCTTCCTTCTTTAAATAGGCCTGGATTGCAATATACTTTCCTCTTAGAACTGCCTTTGCTGTGTCCCACAGAAGTTGTGGCTTTGTGTTGTTGTCATTAGTCTCCATATATTCTTTGATTTCTGTTTTGATATGGTCACTGACCCATTGATTAATTAGGTGAATGCTGTTAAGTCTCCATGTATTTGTGAGCCTTTTTGATTTCTTTCTAAAATTTATTTCTAGTTTTAAACCTTTGTGATCTGAGAAGATGGTTGATAGAATTTCAGTATTTTTTAATTTATTGAGGTTCTTTTTGTGGTCTAGTATGTGGTCTATTCTGGAAAATGTTCCATGTGCACTTGGGAAGAATGTGTATACTGTTGCTTTTGGGTGTAGAGTTCTGTAGATGTCTGTTAGGTCCACCTGTTCTAGTGTGTCGTTCAGTGCCTCTGCATCTTTACTTATTTTCTGTCTGGTTGATCTGTCCTTTGGAGTGAGTGGTGTGTTGAAGTCTCCTAAAATGAATGCATTGCTGTCTATTTCCTCCTTTAATTCCGTTAGTATTTGTTTCACATATGCTGGCGCTTCTGTGTTGGGTGCATATATATTTATAATGGTTATATCTTCTTGTTGGACTGACCCCTTTATCATTATGTAATGTCCTTCTTTATTTCTTGCTACTTTCTTCATTTTGAAGTCTATTTTGTCTGATACAAATACTGCAACACCTGCTTTTTTCTCCCTTTTGTTTGCATGAAATATCTTTTTCCATCCCTTCACTTTTAGTCTGTGTATATCTTTGGGTTTGAGGTGAGTCTTTTGTATGCAGCATATAGGTGGGTCTTGCTTTTTTATCCATTCTATTACTCTGTGTCATTTGATGGGTGCATTCATCCATTTACATTTAGGGTGATTATCGATAGATATGTACTTATTGCCATTGCTGGTTTTAGATTCGTGGTTACCAAAGGTTCAAGGGTTGCTTCTTTACTATCTAACAATCTAACTTAAATTTCTTGTTAAGATATTGTAAACACCGTCTGATGTTTCTTTACTTCTTTCCCTTCTTATTCCTCCTCCTCCATTCTTTATATACTAGGTGTTTTATTCTTTGCCTTTAGTTAGTATTTGGATGGTCACCTTTCTTTGCTATGGTTTTATTTTCTCTGGTGACCTCTTTTTAGCCTTAGGAGTACTTCCTTCTAGAGCAGTCCATTTAAAATATCCTGTAGAAGTGGTTTATTAGAGGCAAACTCTCTTAACTTCCACTTGTCTGGAAATTGTTTAATCCCTTCGTCATATTTAAATGATAATCGTGGTGGATACAACATTCTTGGTTCGAGGCTATTCTGTTTCATTACGTTAAATATATTATGCCATTCTCTTCTGGCCTGTAAGGTTTCTGTTTAGAAGTCTGATGATAGTCTGATGGGTTTTTCTTTGTAGGTGATCTTTTTTCTCTCTGTAGCTGCCTTTAATACTCTGTCTTTATCTTTGATCTTTGCCATTTTAATTATTATATGTCTTGGTGTTGTCTTCCTTGGGTTCCTTGTGTTTGGTGATCTGTGGACTTCCGTGGACTGTGAGACTATTTCCTTCCCCAGCATGGGAACGTTTTCAGCAATTATTTCTTCAGAGACAATTTCTATCCCTTTTTCTCTCTCTTCTTCCTCTGGTTATCCTAAAATGTGAATATTGTTCCGTTTGGATCAGTCAAACAGTTCTCTTAATATTCTTTCACTCCTAGAGATCCTTTTATCTCTCTCTGCCTCAGCTTCTCTGTATTCCTGTTCTCTGATTTCTATACCATTAACAGTCTCTTGCATCTCTTCCAGTCTGCTGCTAAGCCTTGTCTGATTTCTGCATTGTCTTTCCTCACTTCCCTCACTTCCTCCCTCAGCTCTTGCATATTTCTCTGTAAATCTGTCAGTGTGGTTATGAGTTTTATTCTGAATTCTATTTAGGGAATATTGTGCATTTCCATCCCTTCAGACTCCCTCTCTGTTGTCTGGGTCTGGATAAGCTTTGTTTGTACCATATTCCTCTGTCTTTTCATGGCGATAGTAGTGGTCATTAGTAGGTGCCATGTATGTCAGCTGGGCTCTTTAAGACTTTAAAAAAAATAGAATGAGAGGAAAGAAAAGAAAAGGGAAAAAAAACACCAAAAGCAAAACAAAACAAAAAAAAACAAACAAAAAGACATCCGCCGGGTGTAGATTCTGTGAGGATGCTGTAGGTGGCGATGTTTCTCCACTGTTTCGCAGCCGCAGCCGTGCCACTCCCTAGGGCCCTCTGTAGCTCTGGCCAGGGCGGGTACGAAAGGGTGGCTGCTGATTGCTGTGGGAAGTTTCAGTAGGGCTACTTTTTCCCAGTCGCCAGCCAAGGGGTCCGAAATTCCCCTGGACTCCCAGCCTGCTGGGCCGAGTGTGCTGGAATGATCCTGTTCCTCCACTGGGCCCCTATGTCTTTAAGACTGCTAAAAAAAAGTGTGTGCTTTTCGTTTGTCCCATGTAGCCTTCTACGAGGACCCAGTGCCTTCCCAGTCTCAGATCCTGCACCCTCTGTCTCTCCAATCTCCAATACACCGTGCGATGTGTGTCAGTGCTCCCAGCACAGATAACCAGGGCTGGTTATTTCGTGGGCCTGTACTTCCACTCCCTGCCAGCTCTGAATCCTCTCCTCCTGCCGGTGCGCTTGTGTAGAGGAGTGTTCGGGTCCCGCCACATCGCGGCTCCGTATCTTACCAGCCTTTCTGGGTGCCGCGTCCTCTCAGGTTAGATGCAGGCGGAGTGCTGTCCTGTATCTTCTCGTCTCTCTTTTAGGAGTAGTTGTATTTGTTGTATTTTTATAAATATATATGGTTTTGTGAGGAGATTTCCGCCGCTCAGCTCACGCCGCCGTCTTCCCCGAACTTGTCCATTAATTTTAAGAACTATTAATTTAAAGCTCCAGCACAATTGGGGCATACATGTGCTAGATTTGTAAGACTTTTTCTTTCTTTTTTTTTTTTGGTGGTTGTAGAGTGAAATGAGTTCCCACAGAGGTGTCTCCATAACGTGAGAGGTTCTACTCCCCACCCCCCACCCACAACCATGGAAAAATAAACCAGGATAACAGAAGTTATACTTTGAATATAAAGGTCCCGAGAGAGAGGTGTAAAATGAGTCACAGTGGATTCAACAGCACCGCAGTACTTTGTGTACTGTTCCAACAGTCTTTGAAGTATACTGTAGGACTCCTGACCCATCTTCTAAGAGGAAGAATAAGAAAGGTGAGGATACAAGCATTAAGGGGGCAGTAGAGGATGAGTACTAACTAGCAGTCCTTTCACCTCACTCCAGTTGGTTGCAAAAAAGGCAGATCTTTCCATTTAACCATAATATTTTTTAACTATAAATATACTTTTCTTAGACAACCTGAGACAACCATGGTATTTTCCTATACTAAAGTAGAAAAATGTAGTAGAGAAAATAGTTCATCTTGAAATATGAGTGAACTAGAAAATATGGTGGATAAATTTTATAATATATTTACTTCAGTGGTTTTGAAAAGCAAGGAGAATTTCAGACAACCAAATTTAATTCAACTATATTCTTATTAAGTAGGCATCTCTTCATTGTAGATCTTCTTACTAGATTTCTTTGTTACAATAATAAAGTCATCTAAGACCAACTAACACAATTTTTCACAGCAAAGGGACTAGAATAAAGAACTTTGGAACACAGGACCTCCCCAGGAAGACCTAAAAACCATGCTTGAAGACTGTGCAGGAATCAGTGTAGCATGTTAAATCAAATCCAAATTCTGTTGTTGGACAAAGGCACTATAGTTATACCATTGTTGCTTAAAGTAGCCATACATCTTGGTTTTCCATGGTAAGAATTAAAAGTTCATTTCACTCTCATCAGTATCCCATAATTTATGTTATTACCATTCTGATGTTGGAACATTACTGCCTCTGAAAAGCAGATGAAGATTCTCCTACTTCCAGCACCCTTGCCAGCATTGAGTTCACTTATCCTTTGCTTCCCCACTGGCCTCAGCTTCAAATTCTGGGGCAAATTTGATTGATAGCACTTAGCTGCTAGGGAATCTGGAAATGTATTTGCATTTTCCAGTTTCTATAGTGAGAGACTGCTTGAAAAGATAGGGGTAAGCGTTTCATAATCTGGGCACTCAAAAGAATACAGATATTCAGTGCATTATGTTTCACAATTCTCCCATTGTGTTCCTTTTCTTTGATATATACACTACTATCCTCTTTCTGTTGGGGTGGCTAGATCTATTATTAGTCTATTATTAAAGTGATTTATGTATTTGCTCAAAATGAATGATTATGAAAGTAGAGACTAGTTTTTTTCTTTTTGTTTTTTGTTTTTCCTGTAAGCAAGGAGACTCCATTGGGGTGAAGGAAATATATTTGCCCATTCTCACATGTTCATTGTAAAAAAATAACCCATCCCACTACAAAAGATAGAGAATTAAGCTTAATAAAAAGCTATTTCACTATGCAAATTTTGAAAGCTTATGCAGTCCATGTAGCATGTGTGTAGTCAGCTCTTAAGCTTCCCTAAAATTCTGTCACTAAATCTGTCTGTCTTGGTGGTACATACTCAAATTTTATCTGAACAACCTTTAAGAAAAAAAAATACCAAAATCCAGATCATACTCAGATTTACTCTTAAGAGCTCCAGATAAGCTCTTTAGAAATAGCATTTAAAAAAATCTTTTTTGTGCTTAATTTTTGCCTATTGTAGAAACTTGGTTAGTTGTCAGCTAACATCCATTTTAGTCTCAGTTCTCTTTTATTAACCTTAAGAGCTTATATGTCATTTAATCTCTTTCAGTTTTGCTTGTCCCAATTCACCTTGAAGATGTCTCTTCTGGAAGGGTACAGTTAACCCTTGAACAACATGGTTTTAAACTGTGTGTGTCCACTTATACATGGATTTTTTTTCAATAAATATATTGGAAAATGTTAGGAGATTTATGAAAAATTGGAAACATTTTTTCTTTTCTCTAGTGTACTTTACCGTAAGAAAACAGTATATAATACATATACAAAATATGTGTTAGTCAACTGTGTTACCAGTAAAGCTTCCTGTCAAACAGTAGGCTATGAATACTTAAGTTTCAGGAGAGTCCAAAGTTTCTTATATTTTCGACTGCACACTGGGTTGGCACCCCTAGCCCCTGTTGTTCGGGGTTCTGCTCTACTTTGTAAATGTGAAGTGTTTCCTTACTTTAGTAATAGGCCTACACAATGTCACTAAGTATACCTTCCCTCTGGGAGAACAGGAAATATATTCCTTGTCCATCTACATGCTGTGTTCCTGTGGCTAGGCTGAATGAGGTAATCCACATAAATAATGCCTCAGGGAATAGGACTGTCACTAGAAGGGAATTACTGTAACAGAGCAATACTTGCTATAAAGAATAATGGTGAAATTTCTATGACTTTACAAAGCATCTCACTTCTGAAGAATACGTAAATTGAGAGGGTTAGGGTCTAGTGCAGTGGACCATAATTAGAAATTTAGCTTTCCCTGACCACAGTCCTCTTTATTTGCATTTGTCTATTGTGGGGTGCTTCTTCCTTAGGGTTCTCAAGGTCTCCTAATAAAGTCTTTGTATGAAACCAATGAGCCATGATAATACCTTGATTACAACATTGATACATAGTGAGTGCTGAGAACCTTTATATTTGTCCTTTGTATTCTAAGTATTATCATTCAGACTGAGTTTTTCATTGTTCCTTATTTTTACTAAATGGTTATAGGGATTAAAATATGGAAGCCAGTGGAAAGTTAACTAATATATTGTTAAGATTGAAATCTGGGTATATAGTTTTGAAAATAACAATGCTTTACTTCATTTTATAGAACATTACACAGAATTTGGTACTTGATTCCTTTTTCTTTTTCTTTTTTTAATTGAAATATATTTGATATGCAGTATTATATACATTTCAGGTATGCAACATAGTGATTTGATACTTACAGACATTACAAAATGTTCACCATAGGTATAGTTATCGTCTGTCAACAAAGATATTACAATATTGTTGACTGTATTCCCCATGCTATACTTTTATCATCTTGCCACTTTATTTTTATTTATTTTTATATTTTTTATTTCGGTATCATTAATCTACAATAACATGTGCAACATTATGGTTACTAGACTCCCCACATTGTCAAGTCCCCCCCACATACCCTATTACAGTCACTGTCCATCAGCATAATGAGAGCTATAGAATCACTACTTGTCTTCTCTGAGTTGTATGACCCTCCCTGTGCCACCGCCCTACATTATGTTTGCTAATCATAATGCCCATTTTTCCCCCTTGTCCCTCGCTTCCCACCCATCCTCCCCAGTCCCTTTACCTTTGGTAACTGTTAGTCCATTCTTGGGTTCTGTGAGTCTGCTGCTGTTTTGTTCCTTCAGTTTTTGCTTTGTTCCCATGCTCCACAGATGAGTGAAATCATTTGATATTTGGCTTTCTCTGCCAGGCTTATTTCACTGAGCATAATTCCCACTAGCTCCATCCATGTTGTTGCAAATGGTAGGATTTGTTTCCTTCTTATGGCTGAATAATATTCCATTGTGTATATGTACCACCTCTTCTTTATCCATTCATCGACCGATGGACACTTAGGTTGCTTCCATTTCTTGGCTATTGTAAAAAGTGCTGCGATAAACATAGGGGTGCATATGTCATTTTCAAACTGGGCTGCTGCATTCTTAGGGCAAATTCCCAGGAGTGGGATTCCTGGGTCAAATGGTATTTCTATTTTGACTTTTTTGAGGAACCTCCATACTGCTTTCCACAATGTTTGAACTAATTTGCATTCCCTCTAGCAGTGTAGAAGGGTTCCCTTTTCTCCACATCCTCGCCAACATTTGTTGTTGTTTGTGTTTTGGATGTTGGCCATCGTCACTAGTGTGACGTGATATGTTCTTGTGGTTTTAATTTGCATTCCTTTGATGGTTAGCGATGTGGAGCATCTTTTCATGTGCCTGTTGGCCATCTGAATTTCTTCTTTGGAGAAGTGTCTATTCATGTCCTCTACCCATTTCTTAATTGGATTGTTTGCTTTTTGTTTGTTGAGGTGCGTGAGTTCTGTATATATTTTAGATGTCAACCCCTTATTGAATATGTCATTTAT